>AWOL01S0114361.1:0-16471 GCA_000715115.1 Nicotiana otophora
GATGGGTCGCCATAATTCAAATCAGGAAAACTCCCAGATACACTGGCCCTTTGTACAATTAATGCGCACGATTCCCTATAAGGTTTTTACAGAAATGCCGAGGCATACGGCCCGATCCCATCATAATCTGGTATATAACCATAGATACATCTATTATATATATTGATGAGGTGAACGGCCCGCTCCCATAAGAGTGTGGTACATAATCCTGCCGAGGCGAACGACCCGATCCCATAAAGAGTTCGCACTGCCGAGGGTCGAACTGCACGAACCATTGATATATCTATCCAGCCGAGGCGAACGGCCCGCTCCCATTAGAATAATAAAGCTTTGACGGGTCCTTGACCCCACTCACGAAGGGACATGTAAGTTTTAGGAAAGCATTGGGGAAAGCGCTTCGATGAGAACGCGTAACGTGGGGGGAAGTTCGTAAGAGTATAATTATTCTGTGGCAAGACATAAAGATCATCCGATCTCTACAATAATGAGTATACCACTCTACACAAGTCTAGTCTCAAATTTCAACATGTAATAAGGAACCTAATAGGCAAGAGACAACTCAAATAGTACAGTTATAGCATGGCATGAACGTAAGTCTACCCGGACAATAACATGTATATAGCTACGTACGGACTCACGTCACCTCGTGCGTACGTAGCCCCCACAACAACTACCAAATACAACTACAACACCTAGGGGTAGTTTCCCCCTCACAGAGTTAGACAGGAGACTTACCTCGCTCCGAAATTCCATAACCGGCTCCAAAGTTTCTCTTACACCTCAAACCCGTGGCCGTCGCTCCAAACTAGTCAATTAAGATGCAACCCAATCCAAATGTACTCTAATACTCATAATTAATCAATTTATAACAATTTTCAACTTCGCTCGAAAAATCAATAAAGCAACCCTCGGGCCCACATGCCCGTATTCCGAAAATGTTCGAAAATAACTATTACCCATAACCTCACGAACTCAACTATATAATTTATTTCCATTTCCATGTCCAAATTTGTGGTCAAAATTCAAAAATACCAATTTCTAGGTTTTCTATCAAAATCCCACAATTTCTACCAATTTTCATGTTAAACTCTACCCATAATCTATGTATTAAACTCATATTAAGTAGAAATTACTTACCTCACAAAGCTAGGTGGAAATCCCCTCCTTGACAGCTCTCAAATCGCCCAAGAGTAAATGAAAATGTGATAAAAATGGCCTAAGTCCCGTACTAAATGAACCCTCACTGCCCAGCGACTTTCGCACCTGCGGTGCTTTGGGCCGTATCTGCGGTCCCGCACCTACGGCAAATGCCTCGCAGGTGCGCCTTTCCCTCATCTGGCCGGGTTTCTCATCTACGGACAAGGAGGGCCGCTTTTTCTTGCCTCATCCGATTGACACTCCACCCCCCCTCCGGACACATCAACAAGTTTAGAATCATATAGCAGACTCACTGGAACTCTCGGAATGCACGAAACAACATTAAAACTAAGAATCGCACCCCAAAACCGATTGAATCTAACTTATGAACTTCAAGTTTTTCTATTCACTCAAAATGCGCTGATACTTAGACTACTCGGATTGACACCAAAGTTTGCACAAAAGTCATAATTGACATTACAGACCTACTCCAACTTCCGGAATCGGAATCCGACCCCGATATCAAAAAGTCCACTTCAGGTCAAACTTCTAAAAAAAACCTTCAAAGTTCCAACTTTCGCCAAATGACCCCGAAATTACCTACGGATTTCCAAATTCACATCCCGACGCGCTCCCAATACCAAAATCACCATACAGAGCTATTCCCAAACTCATAAATCCCAACGAACATCGATAGCATTGAAATGCACTCCAACCCAAATTTATGAAATCCTTCCAAAATACCAACTTCCACAATAGGTGACGAAACGTTCCAGGATAATCCAAAACCCGATCCGGACATACATCCAAGTGCAAAATCATCATACGTACATGTTAAAACATTCAAATCCAGATTTCGAGGTCGTTTACTCAAAAATCACCCTATAGTCAATTCCTCTAACTTAGAGCTTCCGAAATTAGAATTTTGTTTCTTTCCAAATCAAGTCCGAACTTCCCAAAATTAAATTCGACCACGCGTACAAGTCATAATACATGAAGTGAAGCTGCTCAGGGTCTCAAACCGTTGAATGATATGCTAGTGCTCAAAAGGACCGGTCGGGTCGTTATATTCTCTCCCACTTAAACATACGTTCGTCGCGGACGAACGTGCTAAGAACTGCTTTGAAGTTGTCTGAAAGCGTTGTTTAACACCTCGTGCGCCTACCCGTGCTACCATAACCCAGTTGAGCACATTTGCTCGAGCAAACCTGAAAATCCTCCCTTTTATCTAGTCAAATAAGCCTTACAACCAAATTCCAACATCTGAAATCCTCTACCAGGTCTATTTCCAACATACGAACACCGTATTAATCATTACACGTGCACCAATACATGTTTGCATACCTTTGCGGACTCCATACCATGCACTGCATAATTCACATGACCATAATAACACCCCCTCATAACAACAACTATAATCCCACGAATTCGATGCTTATAACACACCTCATGACCCATATAAGTCTTGTTCCAACTCTTGCAATACTGCCATGATAGAGAAGGTGTGTAGAACTCATAACCACCTGCCAAATCACAATTTATGGAGTCTCTCCTCATGACAAGAACAATTACCTCATTCTGGACTGAATAACAATATTTACTCTTTAATATGCTTCATATAAATCTGATCGCACTGATCCCAGGTCCAATAATCTCATCTCACCCAGTACAAGCTGCTCAGGCAATAAGCTACCTCAGACACTGCCAAAATCTCGTATGACGCCACAATGTGCCAACAAGCTACAAACTCGAAGGCGATACATAAGGAAAAACTAACTCTGGAAAGAACTACTCAACCCACGTAACTACTTAAGCAACCGAAAGGATGTTATGAACCTTCATCAAGAAATGAGAAGAAAAACACGCAATAATAGATATGGGAAACTGTACTCAATAACACATTGTTGCGGCGTGCAACCTGATCCACACATGATACCGTTATGACGTGCAACCCGATCCATCCATGATACCCATGGAAGCATGCCACCCGATCCAATCAACATATCCGTGGCAGCATGCCACCCGATCTAACCATATACCCGTGGCGGCGTGCCACCCGATCCACACATAATAATCTAAAGAAAAAACACATCGAGTCGTAACACTCATACACACAAAATTCACAAATA
Source organism: Nicotiana otophora (assembly GCA_000715115.1). Classification (NCBI taxonomy): domain Eukaryota; kingdom Viridiplantae; phylum Streptophyta; class Magnoliopsida; order Solanales; family Solanaceae; genus Nicotiana; species Nicotiana otophora. The sequence continues at coordinate 3,267 of AWOL01S0114361.1, forward strand.
TCAACCATAAGCACGCCAAATGCATAATACAAATCATGGGGAGACGGGTAGCATCACGTGCTACAAAACTCAAGCACCACTAAGGTGTGATATATAACCTACATCTCGAGAGCCATCCTTCTCACATAATACCGAAGACCATGCGGGATCTCAATACGAGTGCAAATAATCAAACTACCTCACAACCCACTTGGTATAATATAGATTACACAGAATAGCTGACGACATGAATAACATCCAAGGTCCGAAGACCCTTCAGAAAATAATGCTATACTGAGATAAACCCATTTGGCCTGATACCTCAACTGATTCTAATCAGACCTTGCTTGGCTAAATAGCCTCTCAAGGACCCATAATGACCTATTCACGACACATAAGAAAAGCCGTCAAATCCGGAACAAACTTCCACATTCCACAACCAAATGAATCGAGCGCCCTTCAGGCATAAATTCTCACATTAGCGATAGTAGCACAATCTCCAAACTTGGTTTTAAATCTTTAATCAATCGAGTGGCTATATGTCACACTTATACAATCTTTCTGTGGGATACACTCCCACGACCCTCCGCATCAGGTAACAAGTCTGCACATCCATACCACCTGTCACAATAATGCTGTAAAGCAAATCAAGAAGCCGCAAATCAATACACAAAGTCTCTTACATAGGGAACCGATCTCAGGTGACGCTAAAGACAATACAAACTTACTCTAAACATCCGAATTATTCCCTGATCATCCGAGCTCGTGACATTCTTGTCAACACCGAACCGCAAGCTTGATCCTCAACTTCCAATTTCCCATGCCGCTCGCTGCACCTAATATGCTAATACGTGAGAGTACCAAAATTCCATAATAACCCCTGATCCACTAATAGGATAAACACTTTATCATATAGAAACCTTTTACCTATCTCCTTTTGGAAGAACCAATGCAACACACAACCTAATTCCCAAACTGCAGAAAATACTACCTCATGTCGTAATCTAAACTGCCATAACTCTTCCGGAAATCTCTTTACATAACAAAGCCATACGAATCGAATACCACCCAGATCAACCAAGTTGTGGTGGTGCTCAAGCCCAAGTGTACAACCACAAACTACATGTATAACTTCACACAGTAGAAACTGGACACTGCCATAATCGTGCTGATTCAACCATTACCAACCGAGCCACTTCTTCTAATTTACTCGGGACTTGCCCTAGAAATAATGATAGCCCCATTCAAAACATCATGAACCCAAATCCGCACTCATCCTGAGTGAACTTATTTCATGAGACCACATTGTTTCCAACCCGCATGAACCATCTTATACCCTCCTTATGCGCATATTTGCATCTTCAATTGGTACACCCATTCTAAAAACCCCTCTATGAATCCGAAGTTATTTTCTCCCATTCCTCAAATGCTACACCGCAGACCGATGATAATGTAGAACACTCTAAACCACCTTTCTTTATCCACTACAAAAGCTCAAGTACTTAACCATACTACTGGCTCGAAATACTTAGGCACCGCACTTTTAAAAAAAATGTTTTTAAACCTACTAGGATCATTATTGAGAATCACCCACTATGGCTTGTTCCTGAATATAATCAATCTCCAAGGCTCTGCTAGCACATGAACACCCTCTCGAAGAAGCAACCGGTTGAATTCCTTTCCTTATATATCGCATCCACACGAAGCATAGACTCCGAGTCTTACCAAAACCTAGACATGAACTGATAAGGCCAAATTTAGCACACATTTCTCCAATCCTTTGCTCAAATTACCGCTGATGTTTTCTTTTGTTAGTCGTAATAACCCATCATTACACCGATAACCAGAAACCGCAGGAGTAGACAACCACGCAATCCAATCATAAACGGTGGGGCTCTCCCACTTAGCTTGAAGCTACAATTACATAACCTTGGGACCCACCGAGATTCCTTCTCTCCCATTGACATCAGCTGAAAGTTCAACAATACATACCAAAATCGAAGTCATGTTGCATCCAAATAAAATCCGTGAACCTAGTCACTGCCCATCATGAATCCCCAAATTGCTGTAAACTTTCCTCAAGGCATGTGGCTATCCTACCACAGAACCCGTATGCTACTCTGCCACTCTCCCACTTTGGTTAAACCCTCTCCTTTAAGCAAATCCTCGACTTCTGCTTTTCATTCTTGACCTTATAGCAATTCAACCACCGCAAAACAACTCCCGCCATGCCCTTCCTCATACTTAGCTACCCGAATATTTCCCCAAATCAAATCCATACCTGTAGCACCTGAACAAACGAGTCGCTACCAACTCTAAACCTCCTAAAAGATTATATTTCTCGAGCCTTCAAGATTAGAAACACCAATTCGATTTAGAACCGTGACACACCTCTATCTCTGACAACCGCTCCTCAGGCACCATTTCGCAACACCCTGCCCCGTAGGCCAAAAATCAAAGAAGACCATAACACCGGTAAACCATAATGTTTTAACAAGGACGACAATGCTACATCACAATTAAGAACTTCACCTCGCTAGAAAATACCAAGTCTTGTCATTTCATCAACTAAGGCCTGAACATACATAGTCTGATTGCTTTCCCTCCGCTGGAATTTAAATGCTAGACCTCTAAGCCGTGAATTGCGAAATCATCCTTCCAAGTCACTCATTGCCGCGACCCATACATGAGCACCCTACCATAACACCAACACTGTGTGATTATAATGCACGATTCATCATAACAATCAGTGCCCCACCACTAAACTATAAGCAATACTGATTACTAAACTGAAACAACAGAATATCCTTCCGCAAGGCGACGATAATAGCCCGATCAAATAGCAGGGAGAAACATCTTGCACCACATCCGCAGTACCATTACAAATCCTCGATTCCCAATCAATACCAAGTGTTTCACGTCGAATAAGATTGAGTATGAAGGAAATAAAGCCACAAGCCTCAAAGGAAACAAATCGCACGATGAGGAATCAATAAGTGAAGTACTCCTAATAGCCCTATAGCCTCTTGAAGATAAGTACAGACGTCTCCGTACCAATCCACAAGACTCTACTAGACTTGCCCCTGACTCGTGAGACCTAAGTGAACCTAATGCTCTGATACCAAACTATCACGACCCAAATCCATAAAGGTCGTGATGGCGCCGGGCACCACTGTCAGGCAAGCCAACAACAATTACTTAATTAGGTTTTTATTTTTTTATTTTTGAAATCATATTTTTCCTTCAATTTAAATAGTAACGAATGGGGATTTACAGAGTAAATAATAATACTTTTAACAAATTCAATACAGAACAACCCATAATCATCCCAAAACCCGATGTCACAAGTGCATGAGCATTAACTAGGAATATAAAATAAAATACAGTAGTTGTCCGGAATACAAATTGGACAGGAAAAATGTAAATACTCTAAATGAGACTCTGCTGGCTGCGGGTCGACAAATGGAATGCAGCTGACCTAGGTCCCCGCATGTATACATGCCTCTGCTCTCACATGGCCTCTTGACACATATGTACCTGCACAGAAATGTGCAGCAAGTGTAGTATGAGTACGTAAGCAATGTGTACCCAGTAAGTATCTAGCCTAACCCCAGAGAAGTAGTAACGAGGGGTCGATATCGAATCTTACTAGTGGTCCAATAAGGCAAATACAGTAAGAAGTAAAATAGATATTTTGCAGAATAAATACGCGAATTAAACAAATATAATTATGTGGTACAATTTTCCTCTTAACAATAAACTTAACTCTCGATTAGCAGTCACCTCCTCCCCCGAAGTGCATATATATATATATATATATATATATATATATATAATAATACGCACGATTCCCTAGAAGGAGTTTTACAGAAATGCTGAAGCGTATGGACCAATCCCATCATAATCTGGTATATAAGCATAGATACATCTATTATATATATTGCTGAGGCGAATGGCCCGCTCCCATGAGAGTGTGGTACATAATCCTGCGGAGGCGAACGACCCAATCCCATAAATTGTGTGCATTACCGAGGGTCGAACTACACGAACCATAGATTTATCTATCCTACCAAGGCGAATGGCCCGCTCCCATTAGAATAAGAAAGCTTTGACGGGTCCTTGACCCCACTCACGAAGGGACATGTGATTTGTAGGATAGCTTTGGGGAAAGCGCTTCGATGAGAATGCACAACGCGGGGGGGAATTCGCAAGAGTAAAATTATTATGTGGCAAGGCATAAAGTTCGTCCGATCTCTACAATAACGAGTTACCGCTCTACACAAGTCTAGTGTAGAATTTCAACATGTAATAAGGAACCTAATAGGCAAGAGACAACTCAAATAGTACAGTTATATCATGGCATAAACCCGGGTCTACCCGGACAATAACATGAATATAGCTACATACAGACTCTCATCACCTCGTGTGTACGTAGCCCCCGCAAGAAGTAGCAACTATCAATTACAATACCTAGGGGGTAGTTTCCCCCTCACAGGGTTAGACAAGAGACTTACCTCACTCCGAAATTCCATAACTAGCTCCAAAGGCTCTCTAACACCTCAAAACGGTGCCCGTCGCTCCAAACTAGTCAATTAAGATGCAACCCAATCAAAATGTACTCTAATACTCATAATTTATCAATTTATAATAATTTCCAACTCTTCTCAAAAATTCCATAAAGCAATCCTCGGGCCCACGTACCTGGATTCCAAAAATTTTCGAAGATAACTATTACCCATAACCTCACGAACTCAACTACATAATTTATTTCCAATTCCATGTCCAAATTCGTGGTCAAAATACAAAAATACCAATTTCTAGGTTTTCTATCAAAATCCCACAATTTCTACCAGTATGCATGTTAAAATATACCCATAATCTATGTATTAAACTCACATTAAGTAGAAATTACTTACCTCACAAAGCTACGTCGAAATCCCCTCCTTGAAAGCTCTCAAATCGCCCAAGAGTGAATGAAAATGTGATAAAAGTGGCCTAAGTCCCGTATTAAATGAACCCTCACTGCCCAACGACTTTCTCACTAGGGATCTTTGGGCCGCATCTGCGGCAAATGCCTCGCAGGTGCGCCTTTCCCTCACCTGGTCGGGCTCTGCATCTGCGGACAAGGAGCGCTGCTTCTGCAAGCCTAGCCGCACTTTCGACCATGTCTCTCGCACTTGCACTCATGCAGGTGCGCCCAATCTTCCGCATCTGCGGATTCTGGGATGCCTTCCATTTTTCGCTTCTGCGACCTGCGAGCCCGCACCTTCGGCTGGCCAAGCGCCGGTGCGATTATGAGAGATCTAGGAGCTTCAGCTTTTACTCCAAGCTTCCGACTTGGTCCGAGCCTCGTCTGATTGACACTCACTCGTGCAACGGACTCACTCAAATTCTCGGAACGCCCGAAACAACATTAAAACTAAGAATCGCACCCCAAAACCAATTGAATCAAACTTATGAACTTCAAGTTATTCTATTCACTCAAAATGCGCCGAAATGTACTTAGACTACTCGGATTGACACAAAAATTTGCGCACAAGTCATTATAGACATACTACAACTTCCGGAGTTGGAATCCGACCCCGATATTAAAAAGTCCAATTCCGGTCAAACTTCTAAAAAAACCCTTCAAAGTTCCGACTTTCGCCAAATGACCGCGAAATGACCTACGGACCTCCAAATCCACATCCGGACGCGCTCCCAATACCAAAATCACCATACGGATCTATTCCAGACTTAGAAATCCCAACGGACATCGATAGCATTGAAATGCACTCCAACCCAAATTTATGAAATACTTCCAAAATGCCAACTTCCACAATAGGCGCCGAAACGTTCACGGGTCATCCAAAACCCAATCCGAACACACGTCCAAGTCCAAAATCATCATACAAACTTGTTGGAACCTTTAAATCCTAATTTCAGGGTCGTTTACTGAAAATCACCTTATATTCAATTCCTCCAACTTAAAGCTTTCGAAATTAGAATTTTTATTTCTTTCCAAATCAACTCCGAACTTTCCGAAATTAAATTCTGACCACGCATACAAGTCATAATGCCTTAAATGAAGCTGCTCAGGGTCTCAAACCATTTAATGACGTGCTAGATCACAAAATGACCGATCAGGTCGTTACATAGACTATGTTGTATAGGAATGTGTTAGCCAATCAAGAACTCCCATGTAGTAGAAATAATGATGTTGATACGGATGTGTGGGCACACCAGGTTATATAAAATTACGAATGAAATTATTCGGGACAAGGTGGGTGTGGCCCCTATGGAGAACAAGATGAGGGAAGCGAGACTAAGATAGTTCGCTTATGTGAAGATGAGAGGTATATGTATCGAGTAAAGAGGTGTGACAGGTTAGTCTTGGAGGGCATAAGGAGAGGTAGAAGTAGGTCGAAGAAGCATTGGGGAAAGGTAATTAGGCAAGACATGACGATGATCCAGCTTACTGAGGACATGACCCTTGATAAGAAGGTGTGGAGGTCAAGAATTAGGGTAGAAGGCTAGGTAGCCGGGCAGTTTTCTTATTCATATCAGTTGTTTTAGTGTACTACTTAGTGTTAGTCTTGTCTTTCTTATTCTTAGACTTTTATTATTACTTGTTATTCTATGTTGCTTCTTGTTATCACTCATTCTTTTTTATCTTTCCTGAGCCGAGAGTCTACCGGAATCAGCCTCTCTTTCCTCAAGATAGAGATACGATCTACATACACATTATCCTTCCCAAACCTCACATGTGAAATTGCATTGAATTTTTTGTTGTTGTTGTTGTTGTATGTAGGTAAGAACAAGCTCTCTTCTCCATTCTTGCCTATACAATAATGGTTATCTCTTTCTCTAACATCTTTTTGCTATTTTATCTCTTCCCTTAGCGAAATGTTGTTCGGAGTTTTTACCCTTTCAAAATCAATTCTACATTAGACAAAATAGTCATTTTATTATTTATCTAATATTTACAATTATAAATTTAGTTATTTCCCTGATCTTTAGGAATAAATATTTAATTATTTGCCTAATATTTAGGAATAAATATTTAATTATGTCCTTAATATTTAGGATATCTTTTCATTCCTTTTAAGTTTAGAAGTCCTTTTATTTTCTCATAGTGTAATGTGTTTACATATTAGTTCTTTAAATTAAATTTTAACCGATTATCTGTAAATATTTCAACCACTTTTAGTATCTTTTGGATTTTGATGTCCTTTTTTGTCCTATTTTAGCATGAGAGTAATTTCTCGCATGTAGCTATCTACATAGAAAGTATAATACATTATTATCTTTGCTACAAATAATTACTAATTAATTATATCATTAAATTTGAGCCGTGGAATTCCAAAAAAAATATCGCCCGACATGAAAACGTTATACTTCTAAACTTTAGATCACATGATTTTGAATCTTGTGCTCCTTCTATCAAGACCTCAATTTTCCTCCGTAGGATGTCGTGACGACACCTAGTCTCTAAGACTAGGTAAGCCTAACANGGTACCTGGATTTGTACAAAATGATGTGCAAAAGCGTAGCATGAGTATACCACAATGATACCCAGTAAGTGCCAAGCCTAACCACGGTAGAGTAGTGACAAGGTCAGGTCAAGGCCCTACTGGAATAAATAAGAAACTGAACAAGTGTAATATAGTGATAGCAATAGAAATGAGATGATTAAAGAAGCACACCGAGAACAACTACACTGAACTAAGGAAAATAATGAAACACGGAGAAAAAACAGAATGACATGCTAAGAAAATAAAATAACCAAAGACAAATGNTACTAGGTAAGCCTAACAAATATGCGGAATTAACTGAAATAATAATTAAAGTCTCAAAACTCAAGAACTAATATAAGAAAATCTCCAAAACCTAGTATATATATATAATAGACCAAAACGCGGCTAAATGCAAGTCACAAGCTCTATGAAGTGATACTGAATATATCTATACATCAGTTATAATAAAGGATAAGAAAATAAAATAGTCTAGGTAGAGGGGGACTCTAAGGCCTACAGACGCCGGTAGATATACCTTGAAGTCTTCGAAACTGAGCTCTCGCTAGTGCCTGGTCTAGTAGAAAGTACCTGGATTTGTACAAAATGATGTGCAAAAGCGTAGCATGAGTATACCACAATGGTACCCAGTAAGTGCCAAGCCTAACCACGGTAGAGTAGTGACAAGGTCAGGTCAAGGCCCTACTGGAATAAATAAGAAACTGAACAAGTGTAATATAGTGATAGCAATAGAAATGAGATGATTAAAGAAGCACACCGAGAACAACTACACTGAACTAAGGAAAATAATGAAACACGGAGAAAAAACAGAATGACATGCTAAGAAAATAAAATAACCAAAGACAAATGCAGCAATAGAGAAATACCAACAAGAGTTACTACCGAGGTACCGCCTCGTAGTCTCAAATCACAAGTAGAATTCACAATCTTTCCTTACATCACCGCGGGAGACTTGCATTTAGTTTTGCCTCAATGTGAATCACGACCTTATAACTCAGTACTAATTTCAACAACAAGATATTCCAGGAATAACAACTTCAAGTAAAGAGTTCAACGGCTAAACAATGAATATAGGATAAAGGAAACAAGAGCTTCAACTAAACATGTAGAGCAATTAGCAAATAAGAGATAATACAAGTAGAACATATGCAAATAGACTAATGATGATGAGTATAACATGTTAAAATAACCCAATTAAGGCATGAAAGGAATCTACATAGCTAAAACCGATAATTTTTACATTTAGCTAGTGCACACACTCGTCGCCTTGCGTACACGGTGTCCACACATCACAATTATCAGAACAACACGAATCCTAAGGGGTAATTCTCCCACACAAGGTTAGGCAAGACACTTAACCAATTTAGTCCACTAGTAGGCCTTTCTCTCGATTACCCAACTCTGGACAACCCGAATCTAGCTAAAACAAGTTCATTCCATAAATAAAAACTATAAGAAGCTAATTCGAATCGTAAAGTTACGATCATTTCAAATAAATACAAAGTGAACTCAAAAAGTCATCCCGGGCCAGCATCTTGAAACTAGACCAAAATTACAAATTCCAAATACTCATTGAATAACGAGTTCATCCATACAATAATTACTCAAATCCGACCTCAAATCGCCTTTCAAAACTCAAAAACTTAGTCTAGGAATTTTTCACAATTTCCCCACAAATTTCCCACTCAAATCCTTAATTAGATAATGAAAATAGTAATAGATTCATGAAATATAGTCCAATATGGGTTAGGATTACTTTCCCCAATAATTTCCTTGACAAACCATCAAAATATCGCCTCACACTGAGCTCTCTAGGTTCAAAATATAAAAAATGAGATGAACCCTCATTTTTGAAATTTTATTCTATTGCCTAGTGATTTCCTCTTCGCGAACGTAAAAAGTGCATCGCGTTCGTGAAGCACAAAATATGATGCAACCAAAATTCCTCTTACGCGAATGTGAGAACTTACTCACGAACGTGATTACCAAATGTTCCCAAACTTCGCGAACGTGAATCTTCATTTGTGAGCGCGTAGATCTATCGCATGAGGTCCCCCCCAGCCTGCCTCTCTCCTTCGCGAATGCGTCCCCCTGCTCGCAATCACGATGCACAAACATATTGAACCTTCGCGATGTACAAGGTTTTGGGAAGACTCAAGCTTATGCTTTTGTGGACGTGATGTACAAGGAAAATTGTTCAGACGGTTGCTTATTGCGAGAATGTGCATGTGCTAGTAGAGCGTTGGAGTTTGGTCATATTTGGGACTAGGTCAGAGTGGGAGACTCTCGACAACGGTCATAGTGGATTCAAGAATTAAAGTGCAGTATTAGGGGAAAGGAAGAAATAGTTTCGGACTCACAGAAGGTCTTGCAGAATGGGTGCACCAGTTGGAGATGCTATTATGCGCGTAAGGAGGTACGAGATAGTCAAGGGTATTGATACGATGCGGTATCGTGATTTGAGTCACTCTCGATGAGTGCAGATTGGGTTCGTTATGTTGTGAATGGAGCTATCATATTTCTAAGAGGGTAAATTCAAAGAAGTTGGGTCGGTTAGTAATGGCTGAATTAGCATGATTGTGGCAAGGATCAATTCCTTCATTGTGTGAAGTTATACATGTAGTTTGTGTTGTACGTGCGGGCTTGACAGGCACCATGACTTGATTCATTTGGGAGGTATTTGATTCAAATGGCCTTGTTATGTCTAAATGGATCTTGGAGGAGTTATGACGATTTAGACCACAACATGAGGTTTGTATTCTCTGCGGTTATGGGAATTCAGTTGCGTGTTTCAATGGTTCTTCCGAAATGAGTTAAGTGGAAGGGATTCTAGCCAATGAAGTATTCATCCTACTAGTATTTCAGGGGTTATAATGAATTCTTGTACTCTAGCGTAGCGGCGTGATAGTGCAGTGAGCGACATAGGAATTGGAAGTTGAGGATCAAGGTTGTTGTTCAGGAATGTCACGAGCTCGGATGATCAGGGAAGAATTCAGATGTTCAGAGTAAGCTGGTATTTTCTTTTGTGTCATCTGAGGACAGTGTCCCGTGTAAGAGGCTTTGTGCATTGATTTGTGGACTCTTGGCTGGCTTTACAGAATTATTACGGTTGATGGTATGGAGGTGCAGACTTTTCTACTTGGTGCAGAAGGTCATGGGAGCGTATGCCACGGGAACATTGGATAAGTATGACATGCTAGTCACTTGATTATTAAAGATCGAAACCAATTACAGAAATTTTTTATACTATCCTTAATGTGAGAGTTTATGACTGGAAGGTGCTCTATTCTTTTGGTTGTTAACTGTGGGGGTTGTGTCGGATTGAGACGGCTTGATTATTCGCACGTGTATTGATGTACCGTATAGCTTATGGTGTTATATGAGCAGGATGCCTCTCGAGATGCAAGTCATTTATCGCACTTTTGTCGTGCTTGGGTTTTGTGAAGTATTATGCTATCCGTCTTTCCAGAGTTGTATTTTTTCAATTGGCGTGCTTGTGGACGATATTCGGTATTCAGTAGGTAGTAGCATTATGGCTTGAGGGGTATGTCCTTGTTTATCATTGTGAGTGGATCGGGTGGCACACCGCCATGGGTACATTATTAGGATCGGGTTGTATGCCGCAACGGTATCTTGTTTGGATCGGGTTGCATGCTGCAACGGTATCATGTTTCGCTTGAGTTGTACGCCACAATAGTATTATGTTGAGTACGGTTCCCTATATCTATTCCTGCATATGTGGTTTCTCATCCTCTGAGAAGGGTTCATAACATCTGTTCGACTGTTTTATTCGTTACGCGGGCTGGATAATTCTTTTCCAGATTTTGTTCCCCTTTATGTGTCATATTGGAGTTGTACCTTATCGGCGCATTGATGGCGTCATATGAGATCTGAGTCAGTGTTTGGGGTGGCTTATTGCCTTAGCAGCTTGTACTGGGAGAGACAAGATTATTAGACCTGAAATTTGTGCAATCATATTTATATAAGGTACATTAAAGGAAAAATATCTTTATCCAAATAATAATAAGTTAATGGTTCTGGTCAACAGGAGAGACTACATGAATTATTGATTTGGCTGGTGTTGGTGTTGTTTTTCGCGAACGCGAAGGGCCTCATACGTTCGCAAAGAAGGAACGGTGGACTGGGACTTTTTGTTCTACGCGTTAGTGACAAGGAAGTCGCGTTCGCCAAGGTCTGGGCAGTCGTGCTCCACGTTCGCGATTGACTGGTCGCGTTCGCGCAAGGTAAGCTGGGCCTGAGAAGTTTTTTGGCCTATGCGTTCGCGATGGTCAGGCCTAGAAAGGCATTACGTTCGCGAGCCTATCTTCGTGATCACGAAGGAGGAATTTGTAGATGAAACAGGTCATGCTTCGCGAACACGAAGGTAGTGTCGCGTTCGCGAAGAAGGTCGGGTTGGGCAGTGTTCTTTTAAAATCAGGGGTTTGGCTCATTTTCACTTCATTTTGTCCATGGGAGCCGATCTTTGGAGCAATTTTGCAGTTCCATTTTCATCATCTATTATGGGGTAAGTGATTTCTTCATACTGCGAGCTAAATACATGATTTATATGTGGATTTAAGCATGAGAATTTGTAGAAATTGGAATTTTTGTAGAAAACCTAGAAAATTGGTATTTTTGGATTTTGACCACGAAATTGGACATGGAATTTGGAATAAGTTATATATTTTAGTTCGTGGTGTTATGGGTAATGATTATCTTCGAAAATGTTCGGAATCCGGACACGTGGGCCCAAGGGTTGATTTTTATAGACTTTTTGAGGAGAGTTGAGAATTGTTTAGATTGATTAATTATGGGTATTATAGTATATTTTGATTGGTTTTCACATTGTTTAAATAGTTTTGGATCGACGGGATATTGTTTGAGGTGTTAGAGAGGCCTTGGAGCCGGTTTTGGAATTTCAGAGCGAGGTAAGTCTCCTATCTAACTCTGTGAGACGGAAACTACCCCTATGTGATATATTTGTGAAAGCTACGTGCGCACCAGGTGGCGAGAGTCTGTGTGTAGCTAGATTCATGTTATGTTCGGGTAGACTTAGGTTCCCGCCATGCAATAACTGAACTATTTGAGTTGTCTCTTGCCTATTAAATTAATTTATTTTACGTTGCGACTGGAGACTAGACTTGTGTAGAGTGATAGGCTCGTTATTGTAGAGCTTCGATGAGCTTCATGATTAGCCATGAATAATTGTACTACGCTTACAAATTTCCCCCACGTTATACGCTCTCATCGAAAGGTTTCCCTTAAAAATTTATAACTTATGCGTCTATACGTGAATGGGGTCAAGGACCCGTCAAAGATTTTTATTCGAATAGGATCGGGCCGTTCGCCTTGGCAGGATAGATACATATATGGTTCGTGTCGTTCGACCCTTGGCAGTGCACACACTATGATGGATCGGGTCGTACGCCTCATTAGGATTTATGTACCACACTCTTATGGGAGCGGGCCGTTCGTCTCGACAATAAAATAGATGTATCTATGGTTTGGTAATGTTATGATGGATTGGNCCCGTCAAAGATTTTTATTCGAATAGGATCGGGCCGTTCGCCTTGGCAGGATAGATACATATATGGTTCGTGTCGTTCGACCCTTGGCAGTGCACACACTATGATGGATCGGGTCGTACGCCTCATTAGGATTTATGTACCACACTCTTATGGGAGCGGGCCGTTCGTCTCGACAATAAAATAG
>AWOL01S0114401.1:0-18645 GCA_000715115.1 Nicotiana otophora
GAAATTAGGCCGCTTGACGAGGACGAAGATCCATCTTTGCCTGTTGATCCCTCTGTCTCGGGACAACCTGGGGCTTTCGTGAAGGAGGAGAAGAAGAAAAAGAGAACGTTCTCGGGTTCCTCGGACCCCGAGGGAAAGAAGAAGAAAAGGGCAGCCACCCGGGACTAGAAGCCCAACAAAACTACCAAGTCCAAGGCACCGTACCCTGGCTATCTCTACAGGCTCCGGGATGAGCCCGAAGAATATGACATCTTCGTCGCCCACTGATCGACCCTTACCGGGGAGAAGGCGACGAACGATAAAGAGATCCACGAGGCCAATCCCCTTCAGGCTCAGGAACCTGAGGGTGAGATGGAGGTTGTGACCTCCCAGGAAGATGCTCCTGTTCCTAAGGAGGTGACCGGTGTCTTAGACATTATAGAAACGCCCTCCTACACGGAGTCCATGCTCGATGGGACCCAGGCTGGCAAAGAAAAAACAACTGATGGAGTGCAAGCAGGGTTTAGATGACCCCCTAAACTCCTTTTTTGATGGTATGGACAGGTCTACATTAGAGGACTTTTTTGGGCCGGGCGACCTGGAGATCACGAAGAAGGACGTATCCTTGAGAACTGGCGGGCCGAGTTCAAGCCCGAAACTGGTGAAAAAGGTTCTCGCACCAAGCGTGGACCCCGAGCAGCAAGAAGCTCGTGTCCTATCCGCTCCAGTGGGCATAGACAGCTACCTCCAATGCCTAGTGACCAAGGAGGACCAGACAAAGATGAACGATATTTTCAAAGAGGCACAGCAAGCGCTGAACCGGTTAAGACATCAACATTTTTTTACCCCCTTGTGAATTTCGCTTAAGTTTTGATATTTCTTACTGCCTTCGTTATTTTACATGCCTCAGTGTTTCACCATGAGAGCTTCCTCTAATACTGCTTGGAAATCAGCCAGCTCGAGTTCGAGCTCAAAGAGAAGGTCCAGAAGAAGGACATGTACAAGCTTCTTAGTGAGTAACAGGACGGGGCCCGCAAAGACCTCCAGGCCGAACTGGACAAGGCTCAGAAGGAAGCTTTGACATTGAAGAGGGAACTTGCCGACCTGGTTGAAAAGGTAAAGGTCTTTGAAGCTAAAAATGAGGAGCTAGTCATGTTGACTAATAACACAACCTCATAGGTCCAACAGAAGATCGACCAGCTTCGAGCCGAGATGAACGCGGTCAAGGCCGTGGCCGAATGGTGGAAAGGCAGAATGGACCTGCTGGCTTCAAAGAAGAAAACCGCGAAGGCAGATCTTGCATTGGTTAAGAACCAACTCCGGGTGGCGAAGAAAAAAGCTGACAAATGGTCTCGGCTGAATAATGATCTCCGAACACAGCTAAGCTCGGCTGTCGCATAGCGGGATTCCCTTGGTAGAGAATATGAGGCACTTAAGTCTAAATTGGACACAACCTTGGTTGATGGCAAAGAACTGATGGCTCAAAACAGGGTCGATGTGGAGGCAGCCAAGATCCGCATAAAGACAAAGGCTGAATATGTGAAGCTGCTGTCTCAAAGAGAGACCCTCGAAGAGATCCACGCTCGCGGTTTCGACTTGTCGGCGAGATCTAGGAAGCCAAAAATCTTGAGACCTAGGCAAGGGAGTTCTACGAGCCTGAGGGTATCGAAGGCTCGGAGGGATCCGAGGGCACCGACAGTTCTGGTGACGAATCGGGCCCCGATGAAGATTGGGCCCCTTATGTATATATTTTTGTTTATTTTGAGGCTATTTTTATTGGTCCTTTGTAAATATATTTCGGAATATATATGAATTTTTTTCCTTTTTGGCAATATCATGTCNGGAGTTCTACGAGCCTGAGGGTATCGAAGGCTCGGAGGGATCCGAGGGCACCGACAGTTCTGGTGACGAATCGGGCCCCGATGAAGATCGGGCGTAGATGCCTTGATATTTTTTCAATTTTTGTTTTCCCTTATGTATATTTTTTTGTTTATTTTGAGGCTATTTTTACTGGTCCTTTGTAAATATATTTCGGAATATATATGAATTTTTTTCCTTTTTGGCAATATCATGTCTTTGCTTTTCCAGCATCTTTTTATAATTTCTATTCATGTAATATTTTTAATGCCTTAGCATAGAATCAAATGTTCATTTTTCGGAGGTCCGAACGGAGCCTGACTTCGATACAACTTTGTTTGCTCAAGGTTTTGAAACATCGGTGTGACCGGAAGTTTTCAAGATGCTTAAGTGATTTTAGACGATGCTTTTGCCGAAGGCAACCTTTTAGTTGGTTTCGAGTTTTTATAAAGGCCTTACTTTTTTATTACGAGCTTCATACGTCTCTGAGCCATTTTAGGGTGACCTTTGCCTTTTGTATTAGGTCACCACTTGATAGGTTTGGTGCCTCCGGAATTCGGTGGTCTGGGTTGTCCTAACTTTCTTCGGGCGACAGTCCCCGAGTAGGGGTAACCTTTGGGCTCGATAGTCCCCGAGTAGGGGTAGCACATGGGCTCGATAGTCCCTAAGTAGGGGGTATCCCATGGGCTCTTAAGGATCCGGAATTAAAGAATCAAGAAAATGCATAATAGAAAGGCAGAACTTTCTTTCATTTCCTAGTGTGTAAAGTACATGATCGAAAGCGCATAAAAACTTATATTATAACTAGAGTGGACTATGTGATCATGGTTCATACGACCGTTTGGCCCTTACAATGAATCCTAACCACCAAGCCTTAGCTTCTAACATATTAGGTTTTTCTTTTTTCCTTGTTAAAAACTTTAATTCGAGGGTAATGGTCCCCAATATTCAAGGTCGAGCTTGAGAGGGCTCGAATACTGTTGATATGAAGTGAACGATCATTGACTCCGGTTTGAGACCGGTCTTCAAATCTAAGTTAGCATGTTTTACTGTTGCCTCGTTAAAAACATTGCCGTAAAACCCATTTTAGGAAAAAACCGGTTCAAGGAAAAAAGAGTGCAACGCGTACTTTCAGACCTAATAGCCATATCTATCCTTGGTCGTTTACCTGTAAATATTAATCCGATTCATAACATGATTAAAGAGTAATTGAGTCCGTACCTTAGTAGTAGTATCGCTTTAAGTGTGTCACGTTCCAGTTATTCGGTAGCTAAACAACGTTTCCTGATTCGAGTTTATACGAGCCTTTGCCGATAATTCCGACGACTCGATATGGTCCTTCCCAATTAGGTCCCAGCTTCCCCTTATTCGGGTTCCGGGTGTGTAATGTTACCTTCCTCAACACCAAGTCCCCGATCATAAAGTGTCGGAGGTTGGTTCTTCGGTTGTAATATCTTTCTATTCATTGTTTTTGGGTGGCTAACCGAACTAGGGCGTCCTCCCGTCTTTCATCCAATAGTTCCAGGATCGTGATTATGGCCTCGTCATTTGACTCTTCTGTCTTATATTGGAATGTGAGGCTCGGTTCTCCCACTTCTACTGGTATTAAGGTTTAAGCACCATAGACCAACAAAAATGGGGTGGACCCGGTACTAGACTTCGAGATTGTACGATATGCGCACATGACTTCGGGCATGATTTCCTTCCATTTCCCTTTGGCATCAGTCAGCCTCTTTTTCAGGTTTTGAAGTATGGTCTTGTTTGTTTATTTATTTTGCATGTCTGTTCCCACTAGGGCGGTAAGGTATTGATAGTATCTTCTTAATCTTATGATCTTCGAAGAATTTATTTACCTTGTGGCCGGTATCCCGAATCAACATATTATGTGGTCCCAGATGAATTCAATGACTTCTTTCTCCTACACTTTTTCGAATGCTTGAGCTTCGACCTATTTGAAAAAATAATCGATCATGAATAGTATGGATTGAGCCTTACCGAGTTCCCACGGTAGGGGACCGACGATGTCTATTCTCCACTTCATAAATGGCCACGGGGACAAAATCGGGTGGAGTAGCTCTCCCGGTTGATGGATCATCTGTGCGTGTCTCTCATAGTCATCTCATTTTTGTACGAAGTCCCTGTGGATACGATAATTAAATTATACTATCTTTGACTAGTGAGCATCCATTTCGTATTGTGTTTTCTACTCGTCCTCGAGAAATCAAATTGCATTTCACATAGAGACGACCTTCTTATCAGACAACTTACCTAACACCTCATGCCAAGAATATTAAAATCAGACTAAGCACCCTATCATAACCTCCTAACCTCAAGACTCGACTCAAAAGCACCACACATTTTTCACAACCTGCTCACTTACTCTAACACAGAGGTCAAAGACTTTACCTTACCTTCGCAAATCATATGCCCTCACAAAAATATAAGAGAGTAGTTTCACACACAATGAAATTTCAAGAACAATTAGGAACTCAAGATAGAAAGAATTCACTCACTCTCAGAATTAAGATTCATATGCCACAAAAGATGTACCATAGGCTTTCCCGTAGTGTAATACTCTACTAATTGAGTTCATTTAGTTAAGAATCAAGTAGGACTTAATTTGGTTGTAATGTAGGCTGCGGGACGTGTAGGATAGATTTAGATATAGTGACTGCACCTCCCTGAGCACTTTAATACATATACATTAACAATTCAAACCCCACACTTATGTTGAACCAAACTCCAACCTTCACAACATATTAGCATTAAGTCCCCAATATCTTTAAGCACAAACAAGATGAAAAATACCACTAATATGGAATCCACTTTTTTCTTTTCTAAGTTCTTTTTTTTTCTTTTTAAGCAAACTCATTTTTTTGAATTCTCTACACGTGGCTCTCACCATTTTCAAACATTGCACCTATCTCATTTTTTTATAGTTCCACTCAAAAACCCAACCATACCTCCACTTAACTTTTATAAGCTCATAACAAAATCAAGTGCTCAAGAGAGGTAAAAGGTTGAAACATATGGTCAATTCAAACAACCGGGTCAAGCTTGTAGTGTGGTTGCCAAAGAAATAGGATTACATGCTCAAATAAGCTAACTAAGATACACATTCAAATAGGTGGGTAAAATTATATAATTGGCCAACAAAGAAATACCTATATCACTTCCTAAACTGAACAAAACTACTATTTCGCTTTGCAAACACACGATGCAAGTTCTAGATATCAACTGGCATGCACAGAATATCACAACCTAACACACACCTTGGCACATAACTCACTTAGGACATGATCTATCTCGACTCTCTAGTCAAAGAAGTTAAGAAAAGTCAAAATCAACTAATTTCAGGCACTTATCTACGAGTCAAGAACTGAGCCTAGGCGTCACAACTAAGGTACTCACTACTCTCAAGGCACAACAACGTCAAAAAAAGTCATCTCTCTTTAACACCTAGCACAAGACTTCACTACTCCTACTAAAAGAAAAACTAACTACACTCGGTTCAACAAAAACCCTAGGAAAAGAACCGTGGCACAAAGAAAAACCAAGGGGGAATTGTTACACGACCTAAGAAAACAAAATAGTTTTTTCTCGACTTTGATCCCTCAAGAAGACAGCCGGGGAAATCCATCGTCGGGAGTCAAAAACAAAATCCAAAAGAATCAAAAGAAACTATTACAAACACACATATACATATATACATTCCCCAATCCCACACTTTAAATTGTGGCATGTCCCCATGACACACAAATAAAAAGTAATAGGTAAAGAAAACTTCCCTGATTCATCAGCGGGGGTCTGAATCAAACTCGGAATCTCCTTTGCACGCCCGACCTAGTGCACACATCCACGCTGAGATCTTCTTTTCCGTCTTCTTAGGGTACACCCCACACTTATCAGCTCCACTCTTTCTGAATTTCTCTTTCAGGCCCCCCCTTTCTCCTTCCATTTTGAAGATCAACCTATCATCCCCCACTCTAAGTATGAGCTGCCTTTCGTGAATATCTAGAATTTCTCTGCCCGTAGCCAATAATGGTTTCCTAAAATCAGAGGGACCTCCCTATTTTTCTTCATATTCACCACAATAATGTCCACAGGGGACACAAATTTGTCCACCTGCACATATTCCGCTATTCCTTCAGGTATGAGTGTGGTCCGATCCGCTAGTTGCAAGGACACATGGATCGACCTGATCTCTCCAATCTCGCCCTGAAAATAGACAAAGGTTTATAGAAGCACCTGAATCACACAAAGACTTTTTGAATTTAGTACTTCCTAACGAGCAAGGTATAGTAAAACTCCCTAGATATCTATATTTTAAGGGATCTTATTTTGCAAGATGGCACTACAATGTTTTGTCATCTTGACAACCGAAGTCTCTTCCATTTTCTACTTCTTGGACAATATATCCTTCATGAATTTAGCATAAGCTGGCATATGAGAAA
This sequence comes from Nicotiana otophora, assembly GCA_000715115.1. Taxonomy (NCBI): domain Eukaryota; kingdom Viridiplantae; phylum Streptophyta; class Magnoliopsida; order Solanales; family Solanaceae; genus Nicotiana; species Nicotiana otophora. The sequence goes on from AWOL01S0114401.1 coordinate 6,291, forward strand.
GCACCTCTGTGAAATGTATATTCACATGCACCTGCTTGAACACTTCTAGAAATCACTCGACTTGTTTGTCCAACTTCTCTCTTCTTTGCTTCCGAGGGAAGGTAGAGCAGGAATATATTTGCTCTCTTCAGTCTCATTATTTCTTGCATTATCATCTTTCTTCTTTTTCTGAGATCTAGTCTTCCCCTTCTTCTTCAGACCATCATCTACCATCCCTACACCTTTTTGAATGTTATCATTTTTATGCTCTTTCACAATCTCCACATGTCAATCAATTGGCTCATCCTTGTGCTTTGCTATGGGATCCTCCAATTCGTGCCCACTCCTCAAATACACTGCATTTATTATCTCTTTTGGATTTTTTTCAGTGTCAACAGGAAGCGTTCCTGGAACCCTCTCAGATAATAGAGTAGCTTGTTGCCCAACCTGTCTTTTCAGGTTTCGAAAAGATGTGCTCGGGTTTTTGATAGTTGCACCGTGGGTGTCAAGCCTCTCATCTGTCTTACTAATAAAGGCCTTCATCAGATCTTCCATGCTATACTGATTAGACTGTGGAGTCTTATATTGCTGCCTCGACTGGTTTTTAAAGCCTTGAGCTCCCTATCCCTTGGGTCCGAAGTTATTCTGCTGCAATGAGTTCAGGCTACCACTTGGTGAGTTCTATGAAAAGCCTGGGTGCCTCTTTCCCATATGATTGATATTATTACCACTCTAGTAATTGCCTCTATCAAAGCTTTCCACAACATTTACCACTTCATCTGCAGCTATGGCCTGACACTCATGCGTTGGGTGACTCATTCCACAGAAATTACAAACTGGTGTTGGTTGGCTCTGGACCTTGGCTAAGGTCAACTTTCTTATCTCTTTGGCCTTGGCGTCTAGTTGGGCTTGCACTGCTGTGTTAGAATCTGCATGATGAACCCCAAATGATCTTCTTCTATCATTACTCTCAGCAGGCCACTGATTAGCATCTTCAGAGAGCTTATCAAGAATTGCCACAATCTCCTCACGACTCTTCTTCATAATTGGACCTCCAACTGCAGTGTTTAGAGTTCATCGTGAGGGAAGTGTCAGCCCATCCCAAAAGTCCTGGAGTTGCATCCAAAAGTTAATACCAGTATGCTGACAATTCCTCACTATCTCCTTGAATCTTTTCCAAGCCTCGAAAACTATTTAAGTGTTAGTCTGGCAGAAGTTGTGAATCTCCCTTCTGAATTTCACTATTTTTGCAGCTGGGAAGTATTTGTCAAGAAACTTTCTAGTCATATCTTCCTATGTCGTGATTGACCCCGTTAGTAAGCTACAAAGCCAGTGTTTCACGTCACTTCAGTGAAAAGGGGAATGCCCTTAAGTATACTGCATCATTTGATACTCCGTTGTACTGGAAAGTGTTCATGATTTCCTCAAAATCCATCAAGTGCGTGTTAGGATCTTCATTTACCTTCCCTATGAAGACACAATTGTTCTGGATAGTTTGAAGCAAGCCTTGCTTCAACTTAAAATTATTCGTTGCTACTGGTGGAGGTCTGGCACTCGACAGTCCCTAATTGTAAACTGGTTTGGCATAATCACCCAATACTCTACTAGGCTTACGCACAACATTCTCAAATTGGTCTCCAATCAAGGGTCGGTTTAGATTGAATATTCGACCCCCATCATCGTTGACGGTCTCCTCGGCAATTCTCCGGGTTGCTTTAGCTGCTATCCATGTAGCTTTTTCTCTTTGCTGTGCTACCTCTCTTGCAACTAAATATGCCTCGTCTTCACCGTTATTAGCCATGTGTTCTTGGGTTGAAGGTTGCCCCAAGAACTTTCCGGCGAGTTCTTTCTCTTTCCTCAACTGTGCCAAACTCTTTTCTACCTTTGGATTGTATGGAATCAATTCCTTTGAAGAAGATCGAGTCAGAAACCAAAGACGTCAATCTGTTGCCTCCACATAGAAGTGGAAACCCGTGAAGAATAAAATGAATAATAAAAAAATAAAAAATAAAAAATAAAAATAAATTCTTGAATTAGCACCAAAAACTACTTTAACACTATTGATTGCCAATCTCCGACAACTGTGCCAAAATCTGATGAGCGCAAAACACAATACGAAATTGATGCTCGTTAGTCAAAGATAGTATAGTTTAATTATCGTCTCGACAAGGATTGGATTTAAAGTATGCTCAAGCAATTTCTAGCTTAACGCTATTCAGGATGATCAAAACTTGATTTGTAATAATTTAATAATTATGAACTACGTTTAACTACTAAAATAAAGTAATTGACAATAAACAGCAAGGAATTAGAGTTTCGCATAGTGGTTTCTTATAATGTGAGGAATAAGGGTTGATGGGATAGGTGCAAGATAGCTATTTGGGATTTAACTCTAGTTTAATTCACTCTAGTGTTCTAATAATTCTCACGAATTCACTCGATAATTAGTTCAAACTTGTAGTTAAGACTTCTCTCTCGATTAAATCTTAATTATACGAGATGAACTAATATAAGCACTATGAAGTATGCAAGCATGAGTTAATGGATTAGTCCTTAGGAAAACATCTCTCAAATATTCTCCTAACTTGATTTAATCAACAATTCAACAAGATCTTCCGATTACTTAAGAGAATCAATGAATTAAATCAAACAAAATAGTGCAAAGATAATCACCAAGATAGTCCTCTTTCTATTAAATAAACTGATGAATAAATATACAACAATTCAAAACTCCATAAACGAGTTCAAGCAAGAACTAGAGTTAAAATCTACAAATATTTATCAAAACACCATATCCGTCAATTCCTAAGGTAAACTACTCCATAATTATAAAGGAAGTCATCACAAAAAGAGTTAAAGAATAAGAAATCATCAATCTAACGTTACAATCCAAACTCCCGTATTGAATTATTGGAAAGATGATGCAATACTGTGTCTTGTAGCCTCCAAAGCTCTCCCAAAGCTTCCCAGGTCAAAAGTCCCTTCACAAACGTCATTTTGGTATATTTATACCATGTATTAGTGGGCCTAAGCGAAATTACCTTTTCTTAACCGAAACAGGACAAATACTCTGAGAAATTTATACAGGTGCACCGCGCCTTAGGCTGTCCCATGCGGGGCGCTTGTGGGAAAGTTCAGAGAGTAGGTTCTGATGGGCAGCAAAATAAATACACTGCCGCGCTGCCCCATGCGGCGCGGCAGTGCAAATTTTATAGAGTGACTTCGTTTCACCAATTTTTGATATCCAGACTCGGTCCTCGACCCCCCCCCTCCCCAAACGCGATCCCAGTTTAATCCCCTGGGCTTTTACTTAAACTTCAAAGCTCCAACTTGTTCAATTTAGCTCCCGAATATCTTTTTAACTCGAAATCACTTCCTACAAGGCATAAAACACATAATAAGTGCAATACACTAACATTCAAGCTCAAACACAAGTACAATACAGTAATAAGAGTGCAAACTACGATTAAAATACATGTTTCTAGCCTACTATCACCGGCCTTGCTTAATTTTCGAACCAAATATTCTGCCCCCGAATGGTTCTCGCAAGTGCCTTTGTGAACTTCTCTCAAGATATATATGGTATCTCCCAGCCCCAAGCATTTGGCTAGCGGGCCGTCGAATATTCTTCTGAATAATGTCCCTTCGACCAAGCTAAATCTGGCATCCTTGGTATGTACGATCCTTGATTCTTTAGGGTTCGAGGGCAATTTTCCGGTCTTCAAGTAGTTTATGTATTTGTTCCTCCAATCCAAGTTAAACTCATCGAATTTACTTCGGCGTGGCTTTCTTCTATCACCGACTTCATGAGTTGTACTAGTGTTCCCGAACTAAATTCATCGACATTGATTGATGACCCCAAGTTAGCCAGAACATCGACCTCGTTGTTCTGATCTCGGAGCACGTGCCGTAGGGTCCATTCTCTGAATTGATGCAGAGTTATCTATAATTTTTCTAAGTATCTTCGCATCCGTTCCTCTTTCACTTCGAACGTCCCAATGAATTGTTTTATCATGAGGAGGGAGTCACATTTAGCTTCGATCACCTCGGCCCCAAGGCTTTTAGCCAATTTGAGACCTGCAATTATGGCCTCATACTCGGCCTCATTGTTAGTCAATTTCACAGTTCTAATAGACTACCTAACTACATTCCTCGTAGGTGGTTTTAACACGATGCCGCGCCTGGACCCCTTTGCGTTCGAGGCACTGTCCGTAAAAAGGGTCCAAATTCTCGAGGAAGTCCCCGAGGTTAACAATAATTCCCTTTCGACTTCGAGTATTAAGGCCGGCGTAAAGTCGGCCACGAAGTCTGCCAAAATTTGAGATTTTATGGCGGTTCAGGGTCGATACTCGATATCGTACCCGCTGATTTCGACGTCCCATTTGGCCAACTGTCCCGAGAGATCGAGTTTGTGCATGATATTCCTTAGTGGGTAATAGGTTACGATACATATGGGGTGGCATTAAAAGTACAATTTTAACTTTCTGGAGGCGTTTAGCAAAGCGAGCGCCAATCTTTTCAGTTGAGGATACCTTGGTTCGACCTCGCCTAGAGTTATACTGACATAGTAAATAGAATATTGCGTACCTTCGTCTTCCCGAACTAAGACTCCACTTATCTCCACCTTGGAAACCGCCAAGTAAAGGTACAACTGTTCATCCGCCTTCGGAGTGCGCAGAATAGGCGGACTCGATATGTATCATTTGAGTTCTTTCGAAGCTTGTTGGCACTCAGGGGTCCAGGAAAAGTTATTCTTCCTCTTTAATAGTGCAAAGAACCAATGGCTTTTGTCTGAAGACCTTGATATGAACCGGCCTAGGGAGGCTATACGCCCAGTTAGCCTTTGAACGACCTTGATGCTATCCACAACGACGATATCTTCTATGGTTTTGATTTTGTCGGGATTGATCTCGATCCCTCAATTGGACACCACGAACCCTAGAAATTTTCCCGATCCGACCCCGAATGCATACTTCTCCGGGTTCAGCTTCAGATTGTATCTTTTCAATATGTCGAAGGTCTCCTGCAAATATTTCAAATGGTCCTCTGCTCGCATGGACTTGGCTAACATGTCGTAAATATAAACTTCCATTGATTTCCCTATATGTTCTTCGAACATCCGGTTTACTAGGCGTTGATCGGTGGCACTTGCCTTTTTTAATTTGAACGACATTACATTATAACAGTAAGTACCGAATTTAGTGATAAAAGAAATCTTTTCTTGATCGCCCGGGTCCATCCGAATTTGGTTATACCCAGAATAGGCATCGAGAAAACTGAGTATCTCATGTTCGATCATCGTATCGATCATCTGAATGATGTTAGACAAAGGGAAAGAATCCTTGGGGCATGCCTTGTTTAGATATTTGTAATCTACACACATTCTTAGCTTATTCCCTTTTTAGGCACTACTACTATGTTAGCTAACCAGTATGGGTACTTAACCTCCCAAGTGGATCATATTTTAAAGAGTTTAGATACCTCATCCTTGATGAATGCATGTTTGACATCAGATTGCAGCCTCCTTTTCTGCTTAACCGGATGGAACTTCGGGTCCAAACTCAGCTTATGAGTGGTTACTTCCGGCGGGATACCTATCATGTCAAGATGGGACCAAGCGAAATAATCTATGTTAGCTTTAAGAAAATTAATGAGTTTTTTTCTGAGCTCGGGGGTTAACCTCGTGCTCAGGTATACCTTTCGATCCGGTAGGTGTTTGATCAATGTGACTTGCTCCAACTCTTTGACCGTCGAGTTGGTGGCGGTGTTATCATCAGGAGCTATGAATGATTTCAGAACTCCGTAATCATTTTCCTCGTCTACTCCTCGTTCCTCTGGTCTGGTCGGGACCGACATTAGTGTTAACTATTTCACTTCTGCCTTTTTGGTTGGCCCCGTGCTCCTTAATGTCAAGACGGTGGGCACTAGGAGTACTTCGTCAACTGCGAACATCTCCTTTGCAGTTGGTTGTTCTCTGTAGACCGTCTTGATTCCACCCGGTGTTGGGAATTTCAGTGTCTGCTGTGAGGTCGAAGGTACTGCCCTCATGTTGTGAACACACGGCCTTCCGAATATAGCGTTATATCTTATGTCCCCTTTGATCACATAAAACTTTGTTTTCTTGGATCATCCCAGGGGTGTTCACTGGTAGGGTCATCTCCCCTTTAGTGGTTTCACATGCCATATTAAATCCGTTTAACACCCAGACTACTGGCACTATTTGATCATGTAACCCCAATTGCTCTACGACCCTCGATCTGATGATGTTGGGCGAGCTACCTGGATCAATACACACATTTAACTGAAGATTTATTAATAAGTACAGATATTACCAGTGCATCATTATGAAGTTATATGATTCCCTTGGCATCCTCGTCACTGAATAAAATGGTTCCCTCTGGGATATAATCTTGGGTGCGCTTTTCCTTCGTGCTGGATACTTTAGTGCATTTTATCATTGTCCCTTGAGGGACATTTACCCCTCTAGTGATCATGTTGATGACATGCTGAGGTTCCTCCTGTTCGGTCTGTTTGTTGGCATCCTTGTTTCTGAAGTGGTTTTTGGCTCGATCACTCAGAAACTCTCGTAGGTTCCCGTTATTAAACAACCGGTCAACTTCTTCTCTCAATTGCCAGCAATCCTCGGTCATGTGGCCATGAGCGCCATGATACTTACACATCAAGTTAGGATCTCTCTGGGTAGGGTCAGACTGCAATGGTCGGGGCCACTTGGTTTCCTTGATGCGCCCGATGGCTGATACGATGCTGGCAATATCAACGTTGAAGTTATATTCTGATAATCTTGGTGCTTCCCTGGCCCCGAGCGGCCCGTTGAAACCATTTTTGCTCATTAGTCCCTGGCTATTTGACATTTGATTGCTTCTCTTTTCATTTATCATGAGGTGACGCCCATACCCGTTTCCCCTTCAATCTCCATTGTATAGTTGATCCCGGTCTTGGATTGGTCTCGATTTATGATAAACGACTCTCTCAGACATGTCGTATGCTTTAGCAGGATAAACAGACCCATAAGGGGCTCCGAGTTGGTCGTACTCGACTCTGATTTTCGACTGGTATCTGTTGTGGACGTCGGCCCAAGTTACCACCGGGTACTTTACCAAGTTTTGTTTTAGTTGCTGCGAAGCCAATGAGCTTTGGTGGTTAAGTCCTTGAGTGAATGCATGAACGACCCAATCATCGACAATCGGAGGCAAGTCTATCCGTTCCATCTGGAACCTTGACACGAACTCCCTAAGCATCTCGTTGTTTCTTTGTTTAACTTTGAAAAGGTCCGATTTTCTGTTTTTCGACCTTGATGGCCCCGATATGGGCCTTCACAAAAACATCTATAGGTATAGCAAACAAATCAATAGAATTTGGTGATAAGTTGTGATACCATATCATTGCTCCTTTTGACAGAGTTTCACCGAACTTCTTCAGCAACACCGACTCGATTTCGTCATCTTCCAATTCGTTCCCCTTGATGGCACATGCATAGGAGGTTACATGCTCTTTTGGATCCGTGGTTCCATTGTACTTTGGAATATCGGGCATACAAAACCTCTTCGAGATCGGCTTTGGTGCCACGCTCGGAGGGAAAGGCTTTTGGATAAACTTCTTGGAATCCGATCCTTTCAAAATCGGGGGTGCTCCCGGGATTTGATCGACCCTGGAGTTATATGTCTCCACCTTCTTGTCGTTGGCCTCAATTTTCTTCTCATCTGATTCGACCCGCTTCGTCAATGCTTCAAGTATTTTCATTATCTTGGGGTTGACCCCAGGCTTAACTTCTCCCGATCTCTTAATGGTTTGTTCGTTTCTTTGGGTGTTCTCCAAGGAACGTTCGGGCTCGACCCTTCCAGGGGCGTGGCCCTGACTCTTTAGATGCGCTATCATCGCCCGTTGAGCCTGCAATATTTCGAAGATTAGCCGCAGGCTTACCCCATCACCTTTGCCTTCGGGTGTCTCTCGAAATGTTGGTCGGGGACCTCCACGAACGCTGTTTTCGGGATCAGTCGGCAGGTTGACATCGATTGGATCAGCAACTGGGACTCCGTTGGGATCAGCAAGGGGCACCTAATTGCTAGGTACTAGATTGTTGGTTTCTCCATGATGGACACACTCAGCCTCAATGTTTAAGTGGGCAGACTGAGAATTTGACATCTCTAAGCTAACCTGAAATTAAGACATTAAAGAACAAGCGTAAAATAGAGTGTGTTATGGAAATTTGTGTCAAACCACCACTATTATCCTTAGCCCCACGGTGGGTGCCAAATTGTTTACCCTTAAAACGAATAATAATTGAATGTATACGTGGTTTTAAGGATATGTGGATTGATTCAATACAAATAATCAAGAATGTTAGATAAACGAGTTAAATATAGAATGAATAATCAAACCAATTGTGATATTACGGCCGGGCTCGGACTTGGGATGAACAGTAGTTTCGTCCTCGATCGGACTCTTGATTCGAAGCCAAATGTATATGAAGAACAACAATAAAATAAGAACTTTTCAATAGCTAGAAAGCAGAAAAATGAGTTTGTATTGCGCTGGCATGCGTGTTACAATGTGTCATATCAAAAAAAAAACTTTCCATTTATATAGCAGGGGAGTTTCACCCATAGTACAAGTCTAAAAAGGGTAAAAATCCTACTTCTTTCATTAATTACTGATATGTAAGCGCCCGCGCCGTAATATTCGATTGGTTCCGGATATCACAACCCTCTATCTGTCGCCTACAACCGTTCATGTCCTTCTCGAAGTCTCAGAACACATCTCGGGTCTGGGGCGCGTCGTTTTATCAAGTCTGATGGCGAGCACTCCGTTCGGCCCTCGGTACAAGAAGTTCCGAGCTTCGATTTTGATCCCATGTATTTATACCCTTGCTTCGTTTGACCCACCGGAAAATTAGGGTGTGTTTTAGCCCCGGTTTATCTGTATACAGATAGTAATAACATTTACGAGATTAAAAACATAATGAGGTACTAGGGCTCGTAAAGGTGCAGTGTTCAACGTCATTAATCTAACCATTTCTGATAGACCGCCTTTTGATTCATCATCATAAATTTTGAACATATGTGATAAATTGTTCTATTTGAATATCTGATAAAATAAAATAAAATAAAAAATAGATTAATTCCGTGATACTTTCCTTTTACGATACTTGTCTATTTTTTGAACTACATTGAAATGATAAAAAGTTTGGGCAAAGACTTTCATAGTTGGTCTACCATGAGAGAACTTATAACCGTCTATGTATAATCAAGATATTTATTATGATTGCATCTTTTGAAATCCTCCATGTCGAATTCATCACATGATATCACGTAATAGACTTATTATATGATGGGAGCGAGTTTATTATATTTTGAGTTGCAGTTGAGTGAAAGAGCAATGTCTGTTTAAATGGCGCTTCTTCATATACTTTCACCTTAATTATTGGTACAAAAAGATTTCACAAATTTCAAAACTTAAGTAACATAAAAGTAATAGTACTATATTTGTAGCATCGAGACATCTATATTGGATTTTCACATTGCTAACTTATAAGTCACATTTGATGCTTGAGACATATGAATGGTGTTTGTGTATTGCGAGTTATCAATTAAATGCAGAGTTATAATCGCTGAAAGCTACTTATAAAACTCATTTGCTGAATGCAAATGCGTGTTGTGGGATTGGGACTTATAAAACACATTCTTCGACTTCCATTTGTGATAATTACGACTTATTTGCAAAAACAGTACTTTTGGGTTTTTGAGGCTGGGAAGGAACCACGTCAGGATCTCATTGGGCGCGCACGCACACAAAAGTAAACGTAATGAATCTGAAGGGATGAAGAGCAAAGGGTAGAAGTCATGACTCTGCTCCAGCTTCCCCATCCTTCATCTTCCACTTTCATAACCCTCCCAAAGTTTTCTCCCAGTCGAAGTATACTCAATCCCTTTTCGCGCCACAAAGCTTCATGGCAAGAGGTCTGTGTGTTTTGTTGTTTTTTGCTTCTTCTGGTTGCAAATAGCTAACCCGTTTTATTGAATTGAAGCTCGCCGGCGTTTTGGTATTCTCAGCGATTCCATTCACCGCCGTCAAAGCTATCGCCAACAGTACCTTCGGCGAAACACTCCGTAAACGCTTGGAACAGAAAAAGAAGGTAGCCGTAGAGAATTCCGCAAAGTTCAAGGCACTTGCACAAATGGCGAGAAACGATAGGTAATCATCCTATCCCTATGTCGTGGTAAGCCATGCCCCTTTTTTTCTGCTCTCTTGCATTTTACTGTATGTATTTATTTTGCCAAGAGTTATTTCCTGCTGGAAGCGAATTATCAACTGTATTAAAATCGTAGTACAAATGTACAATATGGTGGAGAAAGCGTGAAAAGGAAGATGCAGACTTTCTTAAATGTAATACTAGTACATTTACTGCTTTCAGCCGTGTACTTTTCAGGACTATGATAACCAAACTTTTGTTAGGTTATGCTGTATAAATCTCTCCGCCCGTGCTTAGAATTTTTTGTCTGTCTACAGTAGATACATATCCACTTTGTCTTACAACTGCAAGGAATTCACTAACCTGTAAATCTATTATCTATACTTTGCAGTATCTGGTATGGAGAAGATCGCCCCCGCTGGCTTGGTCCAATTTCTTATGACTACCCTGCTTATCTTACCGGGGAGCTACCGGGGGACTATGCATTTGATATCTGGGGGTTGAGCAAGGATCCTGTGGCCCTCCAGAAGTACTTTAAGTATAGAATTAGCCTTTTGCTTCTATTAGTTGGTTAGGAATTACTTTTGTTCCGAGTAGATACTGATGATACAGTACTTTCGTCAACAAGAGCAGCAGCATATTTCATAAATTGATTTTTGACCTTTTACGCCTAGCTTCCCATTAAATAATGCACATTGCCACTACTTTCAATAAGCTATTAAGAAATAACCATGATAGTTAGCGATTAGGTGATTTGTAAAATTCCCTACCCTCTTTTAGTCGGAAACAAAGTAGACATGTTTCTTGAGAAAAAATTGTAGCCAAAACATGTTAGATATTGTTATTTGAGGGGAAGGGGCAAAAGAGTTGCAAAATTTGTACCTGATGAGGGTTTAGGGCCAATGCATACTTGCATAGGCATGAACGTTGCTCTACTGCCATACGTGTTTGGGATGAGAGATTGAAAATCTTCCAGCGTGGATGTTTAGCAGAGTTCTCAATGTATAACCTTTTCGCGTTCTCGAAATATCAATAAACACACATTCACACAAACTATTCTTGTTCAGAAACCATGGAGAAGCTAAATTTCTCTTGGAACTTATTTCAGTTGTCATGGTTGCTTCACAGTTACGAAATACTGCACGCCCGGTGGGCTATGCTGGCTGCTCTTGGTGCTTTGATTCCAGAACTGTTAAACCTGACAGGACTCTTTCAGTTTGTCGAACCTGTTTGGTGGCGTGTGGGCTATTCAAAGCTTAAGGTTGGTATTTTTAGTGCATCTGCTGTTGCTCTACTTCCTTGTTAACAGCTGATGCTGCCATTAGCTATTTATATTAAGAGTTCCAGATTCTCTCATGATTGATATTTGCCCTGCTAAATTAAGGATCAGATGATCACCCTTTCTCCTACCGTTCGCTGACAATTTGCGTAAATGTGATGCAAAGTATAGTTCTAGCATTTATAAATATATAACACAATGTTTAGCAATGAAACAGTTGTTAGACTCTTTACTTGTCTTTTTTCCCAGAACTTCTAATGTTTCTTTTAGTTTTGATGTACTCAAATGGTCCAAGCCAAAGTTCTCTTTACAAGTTTGGGTCCACTTGCGCTACTTATCATGCTCTTTTTATTTTGACTGCTGAAAGGATAAACCATGTTTCTTCTGCTGGGGGCTTATAGTTACTTATTCTTTTTATGATAATGATTGCTCACTATTCTTATCAAATATCCATTGGATTGTTGAACACCTAATGACCTGATGAATTCAGTATCCAGAACTTATGGCATGTGCCTTTTCTCTTATTTATTGCTCCCTATCTTTTTCCAGGGAGATACACTTGACTACCTAGGGATCCCTGGACTCCATTTAGCTGGAAGTCAAGGAGTCATTGTCATAGCCATTTGCCAAGCCCTTTTGATGGTGAGTATAAACACTTGCTCTGTGTGTATCTTGTTGAGGTTTTTATTTAAGATGATATAGTCTTAAAATGAGGGTGAATGGGAAATGGAGGGAAAATAAAATTTTTGAGTAAAATTTTAAGTTTCCCCCTCTTGACAATGAGACATTGTCCCATATTGGAAGAGGAAAAGATTTTTGGTGGGTATATATATAATTGCTCTTCTTGTAGCTCTTAAAGAGTTAAGAAGAAAGCAAGCCTCGCGCCG
>AWOL01S0114411.1:0-16755 GCA_000715115.1 Nicotiana otophora
TGTAACCTCAGAGGTAACATGATTAACTTACTTTATATACTTTTAAATATTATCTCATTTTGGATCCTACATTAGTTTGCTTACGATGCATTTTTACGTACGAAAATATAGGGTGTAACAGTACTGACGTTCCTTTTGTCTGGGGACGCTGCGTTTCATGCCCGCAGGTCCCGATAGACAGTTTGAGAGTTCTCCTAGTAGGCTATTAGCTCAGCGAAAAGTGTTCCTGCACTCCACTTGCTCCGGAGTTGCCTATTTGGTCAGTATGATTTGGACATGTATTAATTGAAATGACGGGACCCTATCCTGAACTTTATGATGTTTATGTGCTCTTAGAGGCTTGTAGACAAATGTGATATTTATGGATACTTGTATAGCCTTGTCGGCCTATGCTTTGAGTGTACAAATAATCATGTCGGCCTTATAGGCCCGTATGTCACATTTATAAGTTTCTATATCATATTGGAGCGTCCTATGTCTAGTATTCCCTTATATTGTATTCTGGTTATCTCATGACGCCACTTCTGGCCCATTTACCCATGATGGTATGATAATAAAGATACGTTACGTTGGTGCTTGGTTAGGTAAGGCACTGGGTACCCATTGCGGCCCATCGGTTTGGGTTGTGACAGACAAGGTTTAGGAACCTTTCTTTCTCTTAGGCCACAATCATCGCATCTTTTAAGATATTCTCTAAGTCTACTTCTGCTGTTTGAATGAAAAATCCAGTTAAGATCCATTTTAACCTTTTCAATTTGAATATTTACAATTCTCATACCATCACCTACAATTAAATGGTAAATATGACAAATGCATATAACATGAAAATGTTACTAAATGCAGGATTTAACGTAGTGGCAAGAAAGTCTATATCATTTGTGTTATTAATAGCATTATCCATTGAAACCGACATTATTTTATCACTAATGCAAAAATATGTATACATATCCGTAACTGTGCTAGCAATAAACTGCCCTGTGTGCCGTGAAGTAATTATGCGCTTTTGCATTATCCAATCCTCATCAATCCAATGATATGTAGCATTAAGGTAATCACAGTCGTTGTTACTTGTACCAATATCAGTGGTAATAGCCACACGAAAATTTATATGAGTAAATAATTAGTGCAAATATTGTTCATATTCATGCTTATATTTATAAATATCGCTTTTTACGGTTGTGCGAGGAAAACCTTTATAAGTAGGATTAAAAATATTTCTAATGTAATGCACAAACGTAAGGTCAGAAGGAAACCTATAGGGTAAGCACATAAAAGTTACCAATTTCGCCAATTTTTTCCGATCTTTTTTTGATCATAATATAAAATACCACTGGTAACAATGTTAATTCTCAGTTAAAATTTATTTGAATCGGTACTAGGGTCAGCTTGACTAGGACTAGGTACACGTTTCTCCTCGGCCAGAGCTTTCAGATGTTGATATTTGACGTTATCTTTAGGTGTTTTTTTTATGTGTCTAGCCAAAGATCCCGTCCCCGACCGCGATCCTACATATTTAAAAGCTAACTCCATACTATAAGTTTTACACTTAGCCTTATTTTTTTGAACTAGTTGAGTAAACAATGGCCAAACAGGAGATGTTTCCTGCCGTTTGGTATGTTCTCTAGAAAACGTAGGGGCAGTAGCGGGATTATCAGATGGGTTATCATTTGGATTAGCAGCGTTATCACTAGTTGGGTCAACATCAGGAGCAGGACTAGTGGGTGTATCATCGTCCGATTGAGTTTCATTAAGATCAATTTCCTCATCATCATTTTCATTAATAGTATTATAATTATTAGAATAGAGAGCATTCATTAATTCATGGTCTAAATATTCACCGAGTGTAATATTATGGCAAAATACAGTATCGCTAAATTGTAATAAACTATTATCGGTATCAAGAATAGCAGGTGTAGAACGGGTATGGGATTTGGTTCGGGGAGCCGGAGGGGAGGAGGAACAACAGTACCACTAGATTCGCCAGCCTTGGATTTTTCCTTATTCTTACTTTTATCAAAATATTTCTTAAGGAAGACATCTTAATTAATCAAGTAATAGAAAATAAATAAAACAAACAAAACTATATATTAAGACTTAAGAGTTGGAACAAGTTTACCGAATTGACGAACAACTTATTGAAAATTGATTATCGTTGAAGATTTGAAGACTCCAATTCACCAACTTCACATTTTTTTCACAAATTGTAACAACCTCAATATTTGTTGACTAATTTTTGAAATAACGTAAGCAATAGTAGAAACCTCATAATTTTTTCACTGTTTATTTTTTATAAAGTAAACAATTGTAGCAAGTATAGAAGAATATTAGAGAGAGATTTTGATAGATTGATATTGATTTTGTAAGAAAATAAAAGAATGAGGGGGTATTTATAGTAGAAAATAGAGAAAAAGTGTAATAATAAAAAGTTTGGGGTTAAAACTAAGTTGGGGTCTTAAATGGCTATTTTTAAATACCCAACGGATATTTTTTAAACACCTTACGACTCTTTTTTTCAAAAGCCAAACGACTCTCTTTTTTAAAAAACAAATATCCGTTGGGCCTGTTTGGCCCGCCAAGGGACCTGTCCAGTTCGGTCCCGGTCCCTTAGCGGGCCAAACGGGCCCAGTCCTAACAGTTTTGTAACGATCCGGCCTGTCGTTTTGAGAGTAGTAGTCCCAAACCCCTATTTATTACTCCCTCTACTTCACTTTATGGTTATGTAATTTGTCGGGAGTATTTATTTTTGGTTTCNGTTTAGCCCACTTAGCCCGCGGTTTCAGGCCCGACCCGGCCCACTTGCCACCCTTATTTGGATATGCTAGAATTCTGATTATTTTAATTGAATTTAATTTATAACTCGATAGTTTTAAAAAGAAATTATATTATTAAAAGTATTTAATTTTTTGAGTATGTAACTTGTCCATATTTCACTTTTTATATGTAAATATATATGTTAGGCAATTTGATAGTCCGAGCTAGCTCGTTAGGTCGAACCCAGTCACTTTTGCTTAAACACTATATGTGTATTAGAAAATTCAGTAAATATATATAAAGTTTAATTACGAATCTAATAACTAAGACGAGCTATGGTACGTTCCAACCCATAAACTTAAAATCTTGGCTCCGCATATGCTTACAAACATGTAAAAGTTACTATTTACGTATGAGTTTAACTTTTATGCAAACTACTCATAGGAAATTACATGTATTTTTATAAAAGGTAGTAATTGATAATATGATATAAGTAATAACTAACATATTATAACAGGTTTAATTATCTAATTTTTATAATAAGTATTAATTGATAACCCGATAGATAGTAACTAATATATTATAAAAGGTTAAACTACAGTAAAACAAATTCTTATATAACTTAAAAAGTTCAAAGTTTATGCGCAGAAGGAGTAAAAATATTTATACTATTAGAATACTCATAAAACTATTTTTGTCCACGTGACATAATCAACAATAAACTTGGGGATATAGTACTTTCTGATGCCCGTCTCCTTGATGGTGATTGTCACGGGCGTGGTTTTTGTCCGTCAAAACCTGCCTGTGTGGCAGCCAAGTCTCTCACTTGACTTCAGCCTATCCAGCACTCGGCCAAAATTACAGCAACTTTGAACTTAGAATATTTTCGGGCAGCTTCAACGTAGTAAGCTTTAGAACTGATTTAGGCAACAAATAAAAAGTAAGGCAACGATAAATTGACAAGAACACAAGGCACAATTTACAGGAAACTCTTTTCCCAACTTTGTATTTATAACTCGAGTATACAAAGAAACTCAACTCTAAATACTCCGCGTACAAAAGAAGATCACTCTTGACCCTCAGATGTTTTCTCAAAGACTACTCTTAGCCTTGGGTGTTCTCACTCTTGAAAACAGACTTAGAAACTATTTTCTAAGATAAACATGCACTCTTACACGTTTTTGGGACTCTTTTAAGACTACTCTTAGTCTTAGATCTCAAGACTCCTCTATCTTGTCTCTTGATCACGAAATGCCCCATATATATAGATATATGGGCTGTCACTGGCAGATTTGAAGGGGCAACTTACAAAGGGGCAGATTCATTCTAGTGCTTTTCTCAGTCAAAGCACTAAATAAGCACTTAACCATTTAATAGGGTACTCACCCACGAAATGGCCCTCTTCAGCACTTAGCTCTGTTTATGGAGCAATCAGCCCTCTTTGTGGAGCACTTAGCCCTTTGGTGGATCATTTGCCCCACCATCCACTGAAACAAGCTTGTCATACATCATTGCTAAATCTGTCCTAACTTGTAGTTAATATCCCCCAACTACTTAGGCCTTTTCCCACACGAAATAATAGATACAAGCACTACACAGACATGGGTACAAGTTATTACAAAAAGGTAAACGCCCACTACTTCGGTATGTAAACTGCATGTGCCCTCTTCACTTGGTCAGCCGTTGCACGCCCAAGGCTGGCATTGCACCCAGGCTTGGTGCTTTTTGACATTGCTCCGCACCAATGCCTTGTCCACAACCTTCTGCCCATGATTTTGCCGTACACGCCCGGCACTCTGTCGCGTGCACATTGCCTTAGCCGCGTTTCTGCCTTGTCTTTGTCAATACTTGTTTTACCCTTGCCATTACTTGTTTTTTGCCTCACATAGTCTTGCCTTAGCTATTGAGACCCCTCGCTATCATTCCGCACTATCTTGATTTAGCTTTGCCTGTACTTGTCGCTACCACAAACCGAATCGCCCGTACCTTTGTCTTTCTCGCGCATGTCGCACCATGCCGCACCAATTTGACCATACTGTCTTGTCCAGCCTTTGCCAAGCCTTTGCCAAGCCTGTCTTGCATGTCTCAAGACCTTGACCATCGCTTGCCCATTTCTCTTTTGCCTTGGTGCTATTTCGTGCCTCTTAACTTGGCAACACTCTTGCTGCCCTTGACAACGCTCTCATTGCCAAGTAAATCCCAACGAGGTTGTGGGCTAACAAACCAACCGCACCCTTTGAAACTCAACGTCCTCGTCGATTAACTCAACCTATGAGTCCTAAGGGGTTGACAATCAATGCCCCTCGGTCTCCTCTGTTCTCAACCACAATTGCATTGACACCCGACATTTGGTTGTCACCGGTTATTGCCTGCAATGCAGCCCCCCTATCTGCGGCAGTCATAGAATTCAACACTGCCTTCTTTGGGTAGTCTCTTGCTTGATTTGGCCCATCACAAAGGAAACAACCACTGAATCTGCCCTTCTCTTTGCTCTTGGAAGTTCCAGCCTCCTGCTTTCCCTTCCCCTTGTCTTCATTAGCATTGCTATTTTCACTTATCTTCCACTCCCTTGCTTTGTCCTTCTTTCTGTCGTTGGACTATGCAGTAAAAGAATATTCTACCAAGTGAAAATCATCCAATGCATCGGCCGTAGTCACGTCACTTGTGAGGTTTTGTATATTCTGCCTACGCAATTCCAATTGTGCCCACTGTTACAGCCCGCTCATGAAGTTCTGCAATTTGTCTTCTTCCGACATATTGCTTATGCTCAACATCAAAGAAATGAATTATTTGACATATGCTCTCACTGATCCGGTATGTTTCAACCTTTTCAGTTTGTCCCGAGTAATCCAGGACGTATTGTTTGGAAGGAATTGATACTTTAACTCCTTTCTAAGTCTCTCCCACGACTCAATCTTTGGTCGGTCCAGACTTTCATCTTTGGCTACATGGTTTCGCTACTATAACTTAGCATCTTTACTCAAATACATGCTACTCAAGGTTACTTTCTCTTTTTCGTCTTTCACATGAATAGCATGAAAGTACTGCTCCATATCCCAAAAATAATTCTCTAGGTCGCGTTGACTCCTTGGACCTCCAAATGCCTTTGGTTCAAGAATTTTTACATGGAGACAATCAGCACCACATTGAGTAGCATCCTCACCCATAGCATGTCGCAGCACCGCTGTCTCGCATTTCAAATCCTTATTCTCTTGATTCAGCCTTGCCAATTCTGTCTCAAGGTTGGCAAGCCTTGTCATGAGGGTTTGAATATCATCACCTTCGGGTTCATTCCCAATCAATGCCTCCAATTTCGTTAGCCTTTCCCGCAGTTCGACATTACCACTAGCCATGTTCTCGAACAAGACCACTAAGTCTGCCACTACTCGTCCTGCCTCCGTCACGAACCTACACTCCTCTGCACTGCTCCTAGTTCAGAGTAGTTCTCGTTTAGCTCTGATACTAGTTGTCACGGGCGTAGTTTCTGTCCGTTGAAACCTGCCTTACCACAGCCAAGTCTCTTACTTGACTTCAGCCTATCCAATACTCGGCCAAAATTACAGCAACTTTGGACTTAGAATATTTTCGGGCAGCTTCAACGTAGTAAGCTTTAGAACTGATTTAGGCAACGAATTAAAAGTAAGGCATCGGTAAATTGACAAGAACACAAAGCACAATTTACAGGAAACTCTTTTCCCAACTTTATATTTATAACTCGAGTATACAAAGAAACTCAACCATAAGTACTCCGCGTACAAAAGAAGATCATTCTTGACCCTCAGGTTTTCTCTCAAAGACTACTCTTAGCCTTGGGTATTTTCACTATTGAAAACACACTTAGGAACTCTTTCCTAAGATAAACATGCACTCTTACATGTTTTTGGGACTCTTTTAAGACTACTCTTAGTCTTAGATCTCAAGACTCCTCTCTCTTGTCTCTTGATCACAAAATGCCCCATATATATAGATATATGGGCTGTCACTGGCAGATTTGAAGGGGAAACATACAAAAGGGCAGATCCATTCTAGTGCTTTTCTCAGTCAAAGCACTAAATAAGCACTTTACCATTTAATGGGGCACTCATACACGAAATGGCACTCTTCAACACTTAGCTCTGTTTTGTGGAGCACTCAGCCCTCTTTGTGGAGCACTTAGCCCTTTGGTGGATCATTGGCCCCATCATCCACTGAAACAAGCATGTCACACAACATAGCTAAATCTATCCTAACTTGTAGTTGACATCTCCCAACTACTTAGGCCTTCTCCCACACGAAATACTAGATACAAGCACTACTCACACATATGTACAAGTTATTACAAAAAGGTAAACGCCCACTACTTCGGCATGTGCACTGCATGTGCCCTCTTCACTTTGTCAGCTGTTGCACGCCCGAGGCTGGCATTGCACCCAGTCTTGGCGCCTTTTGACATTGCTCTGCACCAATGACTTGTCCGCTACCTTCTGCCCATGATTGTGCCGCACACGCTCGACACTCTTGTCACACGCACATTGCCTTAGCCGCGTTTCTGCCTTGTCTTTGTCAATACTTGTTTTACCCGTGCCATTATTTGTCTTTTGCCTCACATAGCCTTGCCTTAGCTATTGAGACATCTCGCTATCATTCCGCGCTATCTTGATTTAGCTGATCCTGTATTTGTAGCTACCATAAACTGAATCGCCCGTACCTTTGTCTTTGGCGCACATGTCGTACCATGCCGCACCAATTTGCCCACACTGCCTTGTCAAGCCTGTCTCAAGACCTTGGCCATCACTTGCCCATTTCTCTTTTGCCTTGGTGCTATCTCGCGCACCTTAGCTTGGCAACACTTTTGCTGCCCTTGATAATGCTCTCATTGCCAAGTAAATCCCAAAGAGGTTGGGGGCTAACCAACCATCCGCACCCTTTGAAACTCGACGTTCTCGTCGATTAACTCAACCTATGAGTCCTAAGGGGTTGACAATCAACACCCCTCGGTCTCCTCTGTTCTCAGCCATAATTGCATTGACACCCAACATTTGGTTGTCACCGGTCACTGCCTCCAATGCATCCCTCTTATCTACGGTAGTCATAGAATTCAACACTGCCTTCTTTGGGCATGTCTTTCTTGATGTGGCCCATCAAAAAGGAAACAGCCACTGAATCTGTCCTTCTCTTTGGTCTTGGAAGTTCCAGCCTCCTGCTTTTCCTTCCCCTTGTCTTCATTAGCATTGCTATTTTCACTTTTCTTCCACTCCCTTGCTTTGTCCTTCTTTCTGTTGTTAGACTATGAAGTAGAAGAATATTCTCCCAAGTGAAAATCATCCAATGCATCAGCCGCAGTCACGTCACTTGTGAGGTTTTGTATATTCTGCCTACGCAATTCCAATTGTGCCCACTGTTGCAGCTCACTCATGAAGTTTTGCAATTTGTCTTCTTCCGACATATTGCTTATGCTCAACATCAAAGAAATGAATTCTTTGACATATGCTCTCACTGATCCGGTATGTTTCAACCTTTTCAGTTTGTCCCGAGTAATCCAGGACGTATTGTTTGGAAGGAATTGATCATTCAACTCCTTTCTAAGTCTCTCCTATGACTCAATCTTTGGACGGTCCATACTTTCATCTTCGGCTACACAGGTTCGCTACTATAACTTAGCATATTCACTCAAATACATGCTACTCAAGGTTACTTTCTCCTTTTCGTCTTTCACACGAATAACATGAAAGTACTGCTCCATAAGAAAATTCTCCAGCTCGCGTGCACTTCTTGCACCTCCAAATGCCTTTGGTTCAGGAATTGTTACATGGAGACGATCAGCACCACGATGAGTAGCATCCTTGCCTACAGCACGTCACAGCACCGCTGTCTCGCATTTCAAATCCTCATTCGCTTGACTCAGCCTTGCCAATTTTGTCTCAAGGTTGGCAAGCCTTGTCATGAGGGTTTGATTATCGTCACCTTCAGGTACATTCCCAATCAATGCCTCCAATTTTGTTATCCTCTCCCTCAGTTCGACATTACCACCAGCCATATTCTCGAACAAGACCACTAAGTCTGCCACTGCTGGTCGTGCCTCCGCCACAAACCTGCACTGCTCTGCACTGCTCCCAGTTCAGAGTTGTTCTCGTTTAACTCTGATACCAGTTGTCACGAGCTTAGTTTCTGTCAGTCGAAACCTGCCTGTGCGGCAGCCAAGTCTCTCACTTGACTTCAGCCTATCCAATACTCGGCCAAAATTACAGCAACTTTGGANGGGGGCTAACCAACCATCCGCACCCTTTGAAACTCGACGTTATCGTCGATTAACTCAACCTATGAGTCCTAAGGGGTTGACAATCAACACCCCTCGGTCTCCTCTGTTCTCAACCACAATTGCATTGACACCCAACATTTGGTTGTCACCGGTCACTGCCTCCAATGCATCCCTCTTATCTACGATAGTCATAGAATTCAACACTGCCTTCTTTGGGCATGTCTTTCTTGATGTGGCCCATCAAAAAGGAAACAGCCACTGAATCTGTCCTTCTCTTTGGTCTTGGAAATTCCAGCCTCCTGCTTTCCCTTCCACTTGTCTTCATTAGCATTGCTATTTTCACTTTTCTTCCACTCCCTTGCTTTGTCCTTCTTTCTGTTGTTAGACTATGAAGTAGAAGAATATTCTCCCAAGTGAAAATCAACCAATGCATCAGCCGCAGTCACGTCACTTGTGAGGTTTTGTATATTCTGCCTACGCAATTCCAATTGTGCCCACTATTGCAGCTCACTCATGAAGTTTTGCAATTTGTCTTCTTCCGACATATTGCTTATGCTCAACATCAAAGAAATGAATTCTTTGACATATGCTCTCACTGATCCGGTATGTTTCAACCTTTTCATTTTGTCCCGTGTAATCCAGGATGTATTGTTTGGAAGGAATTGATCATTCAACTCCTTTCTAAGTCTCTCCCATGACTCAATCTTTGGACGGTCCATACTTTCATCTTCGGCTACACGGGTTCGCTACTATAACATAGCATATTCACTCAAATACATGCTAATCAAGGTTACTTTCTCATTTTCGTCTTTCACACGAATAACATGAAAGTACTGCTCCATATCCCAAAGAAATATCTCCAGCTCGCGTGCACTTCTTGCACCTCCAAATGCCTTTGGTTCAGGAATTTTTACATGGAGACGATCAGCACCGCGATGAGTAGCATCCTTGCCCACAGCACGTCACAGCACCGCTATCTCGCATTTCAAATCCTCATTCTCTTGACTCAGCCTTGCCAATTTCGTCTCAAGGTTGGCAAGCCTTGTCATGAGGGTTTGATTATCGTCACTTCAGGTACATTCCCAATCAATGCCTCCAATTTTGTTAGCCTCTCCCTCAGTTCGACATTACCACCAGCCATATTCTCGAACAAGACCACTAAGTCTTCCACTGCTGGTCGTGCCTCCGTCACGAACCTGCACTGCTCTGCACTACTCCCAGTTCAGAGTAGTTCTCGTTTAACTCTGATACCAGTTGTCACGAGCTTAGTTTCTGTCAGTCGAAACCTGCCTGTGCGGCAACCAAGTCTCTCACTTGACTTCAGCCTATCCAATACTCGGCCACAATTACAGCAACTTTGGACTTAGAATATTTTCTGGCAGCTTCAACGTAGCAAGCTTTAGAACTGATTTAGGCAACGAATTAAAAGTAAGGCAATGGTAAATTGACAAGAACATAAGGCACCATTTACAGGAAACTCTTTTCCCAACTTTGTATTTATAACTCGAGTATACAAAGAAACTCAACTCTAAGTACTCCGCGTACAAAAGAAGATCACTCTTGACCCTCAGGTTTTCTCTCAAAGACTACTCTTAGCCATGGGTATTTTCACTCTTGAAAACAGACTTAGGAACTCTTTCCTAAGATAAACATGCACTCTTACACGTTTTTAGGACTCTTTTAAGACTACTCTTAGTCTTAGATCTCAAGACTCCTCTCTCTTGTCTCTTGATTACGAAATGCCCCATATATATAGATATATAGGCTGTCACTAGCAGATTTGAAGGGGCAACTTACAAAGGGGCAGATCCATTCTAGTTCTTTTCTCAGTCAAAGCACTAAATAAGCACTTAACGATTTAATGGGGCACTCACCCACGAAATGGCACTCTTCAACACTTAGCTCTGTTTTGTGGAGCACTCAGCCCTCTTTGTGGAGCACTTAGCCCTTTGATGGATCATTGGCCCCACCATCCACTGAAACAAGTATGTCACACAACATTGCTAAATCTGTCCTAACTTGTAGTTGACATCCCCCAACTAGGTAGGCCTTTTTCCACACGAAATAATAGATACAAGCACTACTCAGACATGGGTACAAGTTATTATAAAAAGGTAAACGCCCACTACTTTGGCATGTGCACTGCATGTGCCCTTTTCACTTGGTCAGCTGTTGCACGCCCAAGGTTGGTATTGCGCCCAGCCTTGGCGCCTTTTGACATTGCTCAGCATCAATGCCTTGTCCGCAACCTTCTGCCCATGATTTTGCCGCACACGCCCGACACTCTTGTCGCACGCACATTGCCTTAGCCGCGTTTCTGCCTTGTCTTTGTCAATACTTGTTTTACCTGTGCCATTACTTGTCTTTTGCCTCACATAGCCTTTCCTTAGCTATTGAGACCCCTTGCTATCATTTCGTGCTATCTTGATTTAGATTAGCCTATACTTGCCTCTACCACAAACCGAATCGCACGTACCTTTGTCTTTGGCGCGCATGTCGTACCATGCCGCACCAATTTGCCCACACTGCCTTGTCAAGGCTTTGCCAAGCCTGTCTCGCCTGTCTCAAGACCTTGGCCATCACTTGCCCATTTCTCTTTTGCCTTGGTGCTATCTCGCGCACCTTAGCTTGGCAACACTCTTGCTTCCCTTGACAACGCTCTCATTGCCAAGTAAATCCCAAAGAGGCGGAGGGCTAACAGTGATCCACTGAAAATCGACCAGGCAAACCTTTACTATAAGTTTTAATTCCTTCAATCATGTAATTAATTTCACATTTACATTCACTTTAACAATAAAATCATAAATCTAGTTTTGTCAAATTAAAGTAACTAACTTTACTGCTTGGGGTTTTGGTCTAGTGGTATAAACACAATGCGTGATGGTGTGGTTTAGGTGCACGTAATGGGTTTGATCCCTGGCGTAGACAAAATACTTAATTTACGATAAGAGTATAAGGAAGACCCTTTAACCACCGAGTTTTGAACCTTGCTCTACTGGCCCTCGAAAATTTCTCAGTCATCAAATGTCCACTCAAGCTACCAGTCAGGTGGTATTAGCTAAAACAAGGGGGAGAAATTTTCATAATATACCCATTTGTAATACTCAATTTCATGATATACCTAAGTTATTAAATTACATCAAATATCCAAAAAGTATTACACTCTATTCATCCAGGATCTTCCTACATATTTTGAAACGTACCGCAATAATCTAATTTGGAATACAACATTTAAAGTAAACATACCACAATATTTTAATTTAGAATATATTATTCAAAATAAACATACTACTGTATTCTAATTTGGAATACACTATTCAAACAAAACACGCTACAATATTCTAATGTGGAATACAATATCCAAACTAAACATATCACAATTTTCTAATTTAGAATACAATATTCAAACCAAACATACTACAATACTCTAATTTGGAATATAATATCCAAACAAAATATACCAGAATTTTCTAATTTGAAATACAATATTCAAACCAAACATACTATAGTATTCTAATTTGGAATATAGTACCCAATCACACATACCATACAATATTCTAATTTGGAACAAGGTATTCAAACTAAACATACCACAATATTCTAATTTTGAATACAGTATCCAAATCAAGTATACCATATTATTCTAATTTGGAATACAATATTCAAATTAAACATACCACAATATTCTAATTTTGAATACAGTATCCAAATCAAGTATACCATATTATTCTAATTTGGAATACAATATTCAAATTAAACATACCACAATATTCTAATTTTGAATACAGTATCCAAATCAAGTATACCATATTATTCTAATTTGGAATACAATATTCAAATTAAACATACCACAATATTCTAATTTTGAATACAGTATCCAAATCAAGTATACCATATTATTCTAATTTGGAATACAATATTCAAATTAAACATACCACAATATTCTAATTTTGAATACAGTATCCAAATCAAGTATACCATATTATTCTAATTTGGAATACAATATTCAAATTAAACATACCACAATATTCTAATTTTGAATACAGTATCCAAATCAAGTATACCATATTATTCTAATTTGGAATACAATATTCAAATTAAACATACCACAATATTCTAATTTAGAATACACAGTATTTTATTTTGGAAACAGTAGGTATATAGGGTCAAATAAATTTATAAAATAGGTATACAGGGTAAAATAAATTTATAGACTAGGTATACAAGATAAAATAAATGTTCTAATTGTATATGGTGTAAACTGTTATTTTCCATGGGCATACCACATATATTTGTTTAAAATATTATTATTCAAGGGTTGACTGAGTTGGTTGGGTGAGTGGTTTCCCACAAGGGAAACCTGGGATCGATTTCCTACACCAGCAGCCTCCTCTGTCAGAGCTTATGGCACAAGATTTGCCCAGTACGGTTTATATCTCCTGTGTGGTTTGCGAGCTATTGCACAATGAGCAGGTTACCTAGTGTGCGTCAGAAGGGTAGCGACTGTCGGTTTCCTAAGAATTTTTCAAAAAATAAAACTAATAAACTTTACTCATCAAGGTGGCTTTACTATTATAATGAGTAAAGTTTTGTGACTTTAGTATTGTTATAGTAGTATTGTTGTAGCAGTAAAGTTGAGTGACAGATATTTGTGACTGCTATTATCAGAGGTGGACCTACATGGAGAGTAGAGAGGTCACCGAAACCCGTTAGCCTGGGCAAAAACTATGTATATATAGTTGTATATACATCAAGGACCCCATAAATAATGTTGATATGCCCCCCAAACACAAAAGATAGATGGGAAAATTAACCCCCACAGAAATAATATTCATGGTATACGACTATAATAAATACGGATTACTAAAATACTGTAACCAACGGTAATAATAAGAGAAACAAGGACACCGAGATTTTCACGTGGAAAACCCTTCTGAATAAGGGATAAACCACGGCTCGAGAAGAGCAGCTGATTTTACTATAGCGAGGATTTTATAATTTGTGGTACCGAGTAAAATACTCCAAAACCACTAAACACTCAAAAGAAATAACCCTCTTTTGGTTTTTCCACCTAACTACAATACCGCTCAAACTCTCTATATTTTTTCTCACAGAGTATTTTACTTCTTACTTCGTAAATTACCCTTTTTCTCTTTATTTTGGTGTGATTACAAATGAAGGTAGAGGCACCTATTTATAGTTGAAGAATGCACATATTGATGTATGCAATGACATAAATATTCACTTCAAAAGCTAGTTGCTCAAATTAAACTTCTAAATTGGTTGGCTTAACAAAACCAAAAAGAAGCTTCATCTTCTTTCACATGGGCCATGGGATGGACCTAATAAATCTCCCCCTCCAGTCCCATGCACCTGAAGGAGGTAACACCAGAGTTTCTAATTTGAGCGCATGCTGACAAGTTCTTTGCATAGCTCGAACTTGTCTCTTGGTACCACCTTGGTCAGCATATTCGAAGGATTCTCACCTGTATGGATCTTCTTGACTTGCATAGATCGATCCTCTGTCCTTTCTCGAATCCAGTAATATCTTACATCGATATGCTTCGCCCTTGCATGATACATGATGTTTTTGCTCAGGTCTATTGCACTTTGACTGTCACAATACACGACATACTCCTTTTGATGTAATCCAAGCTCTCGAAGGAACCGTTTCAGCCAAACCCTCTCCTTTCCAGCTCCAGTAGCGGCAATATACTCTAGTTGTGGAGAGTGCAACACACTTCTGCCACTTCGACTGCTATGATATAGCTCCCCTTGAAAAAGTGAACAGGTATCCTATAGTAGATTTACGATTATTAGGATCACCTGCCACATCAACATCTGTGTAGCCCTTCAAGATTGGATCTAATCTCCCAAAATACAGGCATTCATCTGAGGTTCCTTTTAGATACCTATGTATCCACTTCACAACGTCCTAATGTTCTTTTCCGGAATTATCAAGAAACCTGCTAACAGTACCGACAACATGAGCAATATCAGGTCTGGTACATACCATTGCATACATCAGGCTCGCGACGGCAAATGAATATGGAACTTTAGCCATACTTTCTTTATCTTCCTTTGTTGTAGGACACATTGTCTTTCTCAACTTCATATGACCAGCAAGAGGCATGTTAACTGGTTTAGCACTCATCATGTTGAAGCATTTAAGTATACGTTCAATATACTTATGTTGTGACACCAATAACTTACTATTTGTCCTATCTCAGACATTCTACATTCCTAGAATTTGTCGTGCTGGACTCAAGTCTTTCATGTCAAATGACTTGGACAAATCTTCCTTCAACTTGACAATCAATTTCTTGTCTTGTACTACAATCAACATGTCATCCACATATAACAACAAGATAATAAAGTTATTGATAGAGAATTTCTTATAGTATACACATGGATCTGAAAAAGTCTTTGTGTACGTTTGACTTCTCATGAATGAGTCAAACTTCTTTTACCACTGCCTAGGCGCTTCTTTCAGCCCATAAAGGCTTTTTTCAACTTGCACACCATGTGTTTCTTCGCCTTTACTTCAAAACCTTCTGGCTGCTCCATATAGATCTTTTCTTCCAAATCTCTATGCAGAAATGCAGTTTTTACGTCCAACTGCTCCACTTCAAGATCTACGCTAGCTGCCAAGCTCAAGATTGTTCGAATAGAAGTCATTTTGACAACATGTGAGAAAATTTTATCAAAATCAATACCTTTCTTTTGTTCGAAACCTTTTACCACCAATCGAGCTTTGTGTCTGACCAGCTTCCCATTTCCATCTTTCTTGAGCTTAAAGACCCACTTGCACTTGAGCGGTCTTTTGCCTTTTGGAAGTTCAACCAGTTCGTACGTATCATTCTTCTGTAAAGAATTCATCTCTTCTTGCATGGCTTCCATCCACTGGATTTGTTCCGGATGAGATAGCACCTCCTTGAAATTCTCTAGCTCCCCCTCATCAGTGACTAGGATATATTCTGAAGAAGGATACCTTGTGGACTCTACCTTCTCTCTTTAAGATCTTCTCAAAGGTTGTTGTCCTTCTTGTTATTGTTGTTGCTCTCCTTCTTCCTCTTATGTACTAGGGTACTCCCCCTGCTCAGCAACCTCTTCATCTACACCTTTCGTGTGCCATTCTTCACCTGCTTTAGGGACAAAATAAAATACCATTGACTGGGTTCAAATGAGCTTTGGAATGCATAAGGAGACACTTAATGTGACCCTCAACCACTCATTTCAGGAAATACCATCTCAGACATTTGTGGACCCACCTAATTCAAGTGGAAAAACTACAGGATCTATACAATTGAGGAGAGGTAAAGTAAGTCCAGAGGCACACACAAGACTAAGACTTGATGATCAAAGAGTTAATTCAATGCCAACACAGGTTAATACAGAGGTATCCAGGAAGGATTTGGACAACAACAAAACCGGGGAACTAGTAGCCAACGTTGAAGGTGCAATGGTAATATTAACAAATAGAGAGCAGGTAGGGTCAGCCATAATTCCTAGGGAGTCAGCTGCAATTGATACACTGCCTATGGCAATTTTATCAGCCACTGGATCTCCAATGCAGATTCAAATCAATATACCACTTCAATCTCTTGCTCAGATTATGCATAACATTATTGCACACAAGGAACTTCCTTTGTAAATTTATAAAGCCTTGGGCACTAATGAACAACTAGAAGATGAAGGTGTTGATGAATCTATAGCTGGGAATTTCAAGTCTGTGGCAAGGGAAGGAGATTTGTCACCTAGGACTG
>AWOL01S0114431.1:0-14461 GCA_000715115.1 Nicotiana otophora
CCCTGTCAGGCTTTCCCCAAAATAAGCCATTAGTAATTCTTCATTTCTTCCAACACCTCTTAGTTGATTGCAATACCTTTTCAAGTGAGTTATGGGGTCGCCGTGTCCATCATACTTTTCAAATTTTGGGATCTTGAAACCAAGTGGCAAATGAACATTGGGAAATATACATAGATCCTTGAAGGCAATACTCTTCTGACCTGCCAACCCTTGCATGCTTTTCAACTGTTGTTCTAAGATTTTTATTCTCTGGGTCATTTCTTCTTGTGCCATCTTTTGGGAAGGCTTCTCAATTTTTGCAGGAAGATCAAATAGGTATGAGTGGTACTCAGGAGAATGGTACTGTTCTTGTTGGGTAACAAATTGTGACTCATGAGTTTTCTTTTGTACCACTGTCGGCTGTGGGAAGGTGAAGACGGGCATAACAGTAGTGGTTGTCTGATTGGTTGTCAATGGCACACTTTGGGAGCGCGCAACAGAAGTTCCAGCTGTAGTCATACAGTTGGGATAAAGACTCAACCCAGGTGGATAAGGTTGATCATGCAATGAGACCGGAATGGTAGTAGTCGAAATAAATGTGAACTCTGGGAAACCATGAATACAAAAAGGCGGTCCTTGGCCATTGGCCCATGCTTGACACATTTCAGTCATTTGCTGCTTCAGTACTCTATTTTCCTCAACCACAGTAGACCCTTGTTGAACCCTCTGAACCTGAGTCTTTTGAGCACTTGTAACAGCTTCGATGCTAGTTGTCAATGGCATTTTTCCCTTGGATCTTGTATTGCCAGCTTACCACAAACCGACCACCTCAAACTTTCTTTACAATTCAAAACAAGAGAATATTAGAATGGACTCAGTCGGTCTTTATTATCATCATCATCATCATTTTTAACACTTTTTTTTTGGTCGATCGAACCTGATGTGGGTTGCCTACGTATCATGTGGGAACATGAATCAGATCGTGCGTAGTTCGGAAAGATCAGGAATAAAGAAAATAAACTAACTCTTTTTCTTCTAATTTCTGAAAGAAAGACTTATAAATAAGAAAGAAAATATTTTTTGGATTTCGATTTGTTTTATTTTTTGAATTTTTGAAAAGAAAGACTTCTAATGAAGAAAGAAAATATTTTTTTGAGTTTTTATTTTTTCCGGAATTTCGAAAGAAAAACTTCTAAACAAGAAAGGAAATATTTTTGGATTTTTAGAATTTTATTTTGAATTTATGAAAGAAATACTTCTAAAGAAAAAAAAATATTTTTGAATCTTGAAATTTCTTTTCAATTTTTGAAAGAAGAATGAAAATATTTTTGGATTTTGAGAAGAAATTAAAAGGAAAATGTTTNGTAATTTTATGGCTGAAAAAAAAGGGTAAAAGTGGTGATGCTTTTTTTTTCCTTTCTCAGCGATTTTTCAGCACCCCTTTTCGTGTGTGTCTTTTTTTGTTTT
Organism: Nicotiana otophora; assembly: GCA_000715115.1. NCBI lineage: Eukaryota > Viridiplantae > Streptophyta > Magnoliopsida > Solanales > Solanaceae > Nicotiana > Nicotiana otophora. The sequence continues at coordinate 1,447 of AWOL01S0114431.1, forward strand.
GAGAAAACAAAATCGATCCATCTCGAGAGGGGAGGCTAGGGTTTTTTAGGGTGGAGGGATTTGGGCTTGCTGCTATTGGGCTTGGTGGGGATAGAGCTAGTCCAAAATTGGCACACAAATTGGGCTTCTTTTAAGGTCTGAAAGTTTATGTCTTAAGTCATAGCAAAAATTAAAGTACTATAAATATAAATATACTAATTGACCTTAAACTAAAGATGAAAATATTTTTTTGTGTTTTTAAATTGTAATTTGAAGTAAAAATTGACTAAAACTCCATAAAAATTAAAGCTAAGTTAAATAAATATTTTAAACACTTAAAAATAGCTCAAAAACGTGTCGGATAAACAATTACGTGCTTACAACGGCATGACATCACCCCTCGTCCATTAACTCTCATAACGTGGCACGACATCACCCTTCGTACATTAACACTCACAACATGGCACGACATCACCCTTCGTGCATTAACACTCACAACATGGTACGACATCACCCTTCGTACATTAACACTCACAACATGGCATGACATCACCCTTCGTGTATTAACACTCACAATATGGCACGGCATCACCCTTCGTGCATTAACAATCTCCCTTACCATAATGCAATGAATAAATAACAACAGGGAGATAGAATAACAAGTACAAGCCTTACTTCAACATTTGGTTCCACAATATCAACCTCAACTTCGGAATCAATACTCAATTATCACCAGGAGATCCATAAACATGATAAGAACGATCAATTTAATAACACTACTCTAAACACGTAGCAATTAGGCATGGGAACACAAGTAGAGTATGTAGCAATTAAGACAAGGAAAAAAACAATATGAGAAAAATGGGAGAAACATGGAAAACAGATAAATTGGCGACGCCTAAGTACTCGTCACCTCACATATACGCTGCTCACATGAATTTCACATAGCAAATAGTCCGAGGGTTCCTAATTCCCTCAAGTCAAGATTAACCACGACACTTACCTTGCTCCAAAGGCCACTCAATGCTCAATTACCGCTTTTTCTCTAGCATGCACCACCAAACCACTCGTATCTATCCACAAAAGACTCAATAATATCAAATATTGCTAAAAAAATAAATTACAATGCATAAATTTAGATTCTCCAAACTTTTCCCCAAAAAGTCAAAAATCGACCCCGGGCCCGCTTGGTCAAAACCCGAGGTTTAGACCAAAATCCATTCACCCATTCATCCCCGAGCCCGATTATATAATTTATTTTGAAATCCGACCTCAATTCGAGATCTAAATTCCAATTATGCAAAAATCCCTAATTCTACCCAAACCCCCAATTTCCAGCATGAAAATCCTGGATGTTTAGGTTAAAAACTCATGGAATGCTATGGGTAATTGAAAGAAAATAAGTTAGAATCACTTACCAACAAATTAGGGAAGCAAAGCTTATGGGAAAATCGTCTCTAGGTTTTTTAGTTTTGAAATTTTTGAAAGAATGGCAAAATCCCGTAATTGGGACTGTTTTATCACTCGGCGTCAGTGTTCATCGCGTTCGCGGGAACACTTATGCGTTCACGAATAGCAGAGCCTTAATGGCTTACGCGATCGCGGGAGACTCAATGCGTTCGCGAAGGTATAACCCACCTCACCTTCGTGTTCGCGAGACAGGGCTCACGTTCACATAGAGTCACCCCTGATTCCCCTTCTTAGCCTACCTATTGCTACGCGTTCGCATGTGACTATTCGCGTTAGCGTAGAGCAATCCCCACAATGCTCCGTGTTCACGATAGTAGTCTCACATTCGCGTAGGAGAAAAACTCACCTAGCCCAGTTCACACATCACGTTCGCGAGAGTGCCTTCGCGAACGCGAAGAAGGATACGAGAAGGCACCTGAAATTGCAGAAAAACCAGAATTTCTAAGTTTCTAAAACATCCGAAGCCTATCCAAAACTCACCCGAGCCCTCGAGGCTCCAAACCAAACTTGCACACAAGTCCTTAAACATCATACGAACTCGCTCGTGCGACTAAAACACCAAAATAATGCCTAAAACTACGAATCGGTCATCAAATCAAATGAAAATTTTAAGAAAACTTTAAATCAACTCCGTTTCTCACCAAATTGACAGACAAGCCTAAATATTATAGTGGACCTATACCGGGATCCGAAACCAAAATATGGACCCGGTATCAATAAAACCAAACATTAGTCAATTCTTAAAATCATTAAACTTTCAAACTTTTNTGTTTCTCACCAAATTGACAGACAAGCCATAAATATTATAGTGGACCTATACCGGGATCCGAAACCAAAATACGGACCCGGTATCAATAAAACCAAACATTAGTCAATTCTTAAAATCATTAAACTTTCAAACTTTTAATTCTTCATCAAAATTCTATATTTCGAGCTAGAGACCTCGGAATTCAATTCCGGGCATATGCCTAGGTCCCAAATTACGATACGGACCTACAAGAATCGTCAAAACACAAATCCGGGTCAGTTTACTCAAAACGTTGATCGAAGTCAACTCAAATTAATGTTTAAGGACAACATTCTTATTTTTATCAGTTTTTAACATAAAAGCTTTCCGGAAAGACGTCCGAACTGTGCACACAAATCGAGGAAGGCTAAAACATGATTTTAAGGCTTCGGATCATAGAATTAGGTTTCAAAATATGAGATGACCTATCGGGTCATCACATAGAGTCAGGTGGGGTGCATTGACTAAGGACAAAGCCGAGAAGTTGGGAGGAGAAGTTGCTGGCTATGGGAGCCTGGAGGAGTAGCGGGGACGCGAGTTGTATGTGGATTAGGACAGCGAATTGTATTAGAGAGGCGGCGAGAGAGGTGTTAGGTGTCTCGAAAGGTTTCTTTGGTGGCCACAAAGGGGACTGGTGATGGAACGAAGAGGTTCAGGGGAAAGTGGAAGCTAAGAAAGCAGCATATTTGAGCTAGTAGACAGCATAGATGAGGGGGAGAAGAGGGCTAACAGGGAGAAGTATAAGAAGGCTGCGAGGGAGGCGAAGTTAGCTGTTACTACAGCTAAGACTGAGGCGTTTGGTCGTTTATATGAAGAACTTGGGGACAAAGGCGGAAATAAGAAGTTGTACAGGCTGGCGAAGGTGAGAGAGAGGAAGGCCCGTGTTCTGGACCAAGTAAGATGCATAAAAGACGAGAAGGATAGAGTTCTGTTGGAGAGGGTACAGATTAAGCAGAGATGGCAGTCTTACTTCCATAAACTCTTGAATGAAGAGGGAGATATGAACATTGATCTAGGTGAGTTGGAGTACTCAGAGAGACTTCAGAATTTTGGGTACTGTAGATGCATAAGAGTGGGGGAGGTTATAAGGGCTATGCGCATGGTGAGTAGGGGTAGAGCAATCGGGCCAGATGAGATCCCAGTGGAATTCTGGAATAATGTGGGTAAGGCGGGTTTGGAATAGCTCTCTAAGTTGTTTAACGTTATTTTTAGGACAAAGAAAATACCCGAAGAGTGGGGGTGGAGTACGATAATTCCGTTGTACAAGAACAAGTGGGATATCCAAAACTGCAATAATTATAGGGATATCAAGTTGTTGAGTAATACGATGAAAGTTTGGGAGAGGGTGATAGAAGGGAGGATGAGGAGGAGTGTGTCCATTTTCATGAACCATTTTGGTTTCATGCTGGAACGGTCGACTACTGAAGCCATTCACCTTGTGAGGAGATTGGTGGCGCAGTATAGGGCGATGAAGAAGAAATTTCATATGGTGTTCATTGATCTAGAGAAAGCTTGTGACAAATTCCCAAGAGAGGTCCTATGGAGATGTTTGGAGGCTAAAAGAGTGCCTGTAGTGTATATTAGAGTGATCCAGGACATATATGATGGAGCAAAGACACGAGTAAGGACAATAGGAAGGGACTATGAATACTTTCCGGTTGAGATGGGGTTGCATCAGGGGTCAGCACTTAGCCCGTTTTTGTTTTTCTTAGCAGTGAATGCATTGACACAACACATTTAAGGGGAGGTGCCTTGGTGCCTGTTATTTGCATATTACATAGTTCTGATTGGTGAGACGCGAGATGGTGTTAATGAGAGGTTGGAGGTCTAAAGCCATACCTTGAGTCTAAAGATTTCAAATTGAGTACGACCAAGATAGAATACTTAGAGTGCAAGTTCAACGGTGTTACCCAGGAAGTAGACGAGGATGTGAGGCTTGATATGCAAGTCATTCCCAGGAGAGAGAGTTTCAAGTACCTTGGATCTATAATTCAGAATGATGAGGAGATTAATGAGAATGTGACACATCGTATCGGAGTAGGGTGGATAAAGTGGAGGCTCGCTTCCGGTGTCTTGTGTGATAAGCATGTGCCTTTGAGACTTAAAGGTAAGTTCTACAAGGTGGTGGTTAGACCGACTATGTTGTATGGGCCAGAGTGCTGGCCAATCAAGAACTCCCATGTCCAGCAGATAAAAGTAGCTGAAATGAGGATATTGAGATAGATGTGTGGGCATACTAGGTTAGATAGAATTAGGAATGAAGTTATTCGGGACAAGGTGTGAGTGGTCCCTATGGAGGAAAAGATGCGAGAAGCGAGGCTAAGATGGTTCGGGCATGTTAAAAGGAGAAGCACATATGCCCGAGCCAGGAGGTGTGAGAGATTGACCTTGGGGGATAAGAGGAAAGGTAGAGGTAGGCCAAAGAAGTGTTGGGGGAGAGGTGATCAAGCGGGACATGACACAGCTGGAGCTAACCGAGGGCATGACCCTTGATAGGAGGGTGTGGAGGTTGAGAATTAAGGTAGAAGGTTAGTAGGTAGTCGAGCGTTTCCCTGTGTCCTTCTTAGTTCAATTGTAATAGTGTTAGTTTGGTATCCCTTTTATTCTTAGTTTGCTATCACCACATATTTTATACTGTTGTTACTTGCCTTCCGTACGCCCTTAGTTTGTTATCATTTCATATCTTGTACTGTTATTACTCACTATTAGTGCTTCTTTCATACTCTCTTTTGCTTTCTTGGGTTTTGTTTTCTAAATACCTTGTATTGATATTACTTGCTATAGGTGCTTTTTCCATCCTTTCTTTAGCCGAGCGTCTATCGGAAACAGTCTCTCTGCCCTTTCAGGGTAGGGGTAAGGTTGCGTATATCCTACCCTCCCCAGACCCCACTTGTGGGATTACACTGGATTGTTGTTGTTGTTTGTTGTATAATTAGTGTATAATCCTATATAATTAGTGTATAATTTTTTGATACGGTTAGGAAAAGTAAACAGTGAATCAAGCCAGCGTAAAGATCCCAAAATGATTCTTGGCTATAATATATTCAAACAGGCAAAGTTCATCATAGTCCATCGAGGACTGCATTTGTGATGTTTACTCCATCTGAATGATTTTTTTCAGATTTCGATTAGCCTCTGCATATAATACTACGATAGGACAGTTCAATAGTTGAGACTTGAGAAGTTACATTTGCAGCGGTAAAGTTCGAATTCAAACTATCTGCTAATTGAACCTTTTTCACTTATTTTTTCCCCTGTCTTTTTCACTTCCTTATTAACTATGTGAAATAAAAAAGGAGTTCAACTTTGTTTTTTTCGCACGAATAAATTTCATTCTACCATCATATACTTTTAGATTTAAAAAGTCGATTCTAATATTACTGTTGGAGTTTTGTACTGTAAAAGGTGCTGATTAAAGGCTTCATGGCCTATATGGCAAAAATAGGAAGACCGGTTAAATTTCGAAGAGAAAAAATGGGGTTGGAGGGATTGGTGAACCATAATTTGCATATAAGCTACTCTACATGGATCGTTGATTTCATCGAAATTTGTGGAGTTGTTAAACTATATCAGTATTTGTAATGATAGATGCACAAATGATATTTTATTTACTAACCAAAGCTACAAAAGAAATGCAAGTGTGTAATAATGGTGAACTCAGAAGATAAGATCATAAATGATTGAATTTTCATTTTCATTAAGAAACAAGAAAGAAAACAGTAAGAGATTACAAGGAAATGTACTTTTAGCAACAGATTCAAATCCGTTGGTAACCCAATTTACCAACCAATTTGATCCATTTACCATGTTTAATGAGTATTGTACATCATGCTTGCATACTGGAACCTTCTTCTCAGTGTATTTCTTTTGTCGTTCTCAATTAAACTAATTAATTATTAGAAGAGGAGAAATATATTAATTTGTATTGCCACAAACTTTGATTAATTTAACAATCATTTAGGACTAGAGAAGAGGATGTTGTGCATTAATTTCGAGAATCAAGGTTTTGACATTTTCAACACGCAATCAATCCATGTGCAGCTGTTCTTCATCAGCCTAAATTTTGATAGAAAGTTGATGTTTTAGGCCAAACAATGTTTGGGGCATGAACTGGCACAATACCAAAATATAAAAAGATATGTACACAAGCGATAGAATTATCCAACGCAACATGAAATGGCTCTACCGCCTCACCAGCCACTAATTTTTAATACCTCACAATAATATTACAATTTGAAAGTAGTAATTAAATGCATTATATTCTCCTCGTAAGTACCACGTCATAGTATGTAAAATCTCGTAAGTACCACGTCATAGTATGTAAAATACTACTCCTTTCAATAATTATACCTTTCTGCTATATTGGATACCTAAGTACCCGTTTGGTCATAGATTTTGCCAAAATTTATTTGGGTGTTTTTTGGCAAATACATGTGTTGTTCATAAATGTTATCCATATTTTGGCAAATTCTCAAAACCCAAATCTCAAATCCCAAAACCAGCTCAAGCCCAAAATATTACTATTACATGTTTTAAAAATTGCCCCAAACTTTTGTATTTTATAAAAGAGTCCACCATTTATTATTTTGTAATAATGTTGTTTCGCCTTCTCGATCATCTGATAGTGTATTATGTAGTTCATTATAAAAATGATAATTTTGTACCAAATTTATTTATGTTCAGGACTATGGTTTGCGATAATATAATGAATGTTATTGATGAATGTCCTGTTTGGTATTTGTGATAGTTTTTACAACTTGTGGGTATAAGTCATATTTTATATTTTTTCAAAAAGAAAAGTGAAATATGTTTTAAAAACTGATATCCAAACACATTTTCATCTTCAAACTCAACTTCAACTAAATCAGATTTTTCAAAACAAATTTGGGAATCTATGACCAAACGCTAGCTAAGAAACAACAAACAATCAAATCTGGTCATTAAAATATTTTGAAATTCCTTCTGTGGAAATGAAACTGTTAGTTGTGCATATTTTTGGCTCCAAGATTCAAAACATCCCCTCACCCTTGAAACTCCCCCTTTTAAATATTTTGCTAAATTAACAAGATTTTTTTTTTTTTTTTTTTTTGTGATCTTATAAAGTATCCCCCTTTCATTTTTGTGGAATAATAGATTGGAAAAATCCTTCTCGGCGGCACTGTTTAGATTGAATTGGCATAAAAAATATATTGCCAAACACTAAATCAAGGATCTCTAGACTCTATACAATCTAATATGTTAGTAAAGTAGATACATTTTATGGTATTGCATTGATGTATTACATGAGAGTTAAACTTTCATACACTGAGAGACCGACTAAAGGCTAATTACAGACAATTGTCTGTCACTGTAAGTGAAACTGATTATTTAGAAGATTAGGCTATTTAAGTATAAAAGAATTTTTATAACGTCAATACGTGTAGATTAAATTTGAAGAATCTTGGTACTCCAATTGATTGACTATCAGGACTTTTATCGTATTAGTGAAGGTTCATTTTCCCACCTCCTAAGCCCCTCCCCCATTTCCTCTTATTTTACCCCTATATATAATAAGAACAATTTCAATAATGTATCATTAGGTTGGGCCGAAACAAAAAAGAATTTATTTTTTGAACCAATAAATTTCATCTTATCAATGATATAACGTATGCAAAATATCAAATAATGCGTTCAAGAGAATTTTCAACATCTGTTTTTTATGATATATATCTTGCACTTGCAAATGAGCGAGAAGAGTATAAAATCACTAAAACATGATGAACCATTATCATTCATTAAGACAAAGCAAACAAAATGGTAATGCAATTTTTTAGAGAAATTTAGATACAGCACAAGAGCTTGATAAAAACACAATGATTAGACCATGTGCTACCCTTTAATTGAGGAGGTACCCACTTTATCAATTTCTAGTAATGTTCAGAATATGAAATACAATCTACCAAATAATATTACAAGTAGATTAGATTTAAAATGATGAATGAGTACATTGGTTATTTCGTGTTACACATATGCCATACCTTCGTGTTACACATGTGCGAATTACTCTTCTATTATTAAATAAGATTATCAATTACAAGAATGTTCTTTGAACTTCATTTCGTTACTAGTAGTAATAATTTTAAAGTGCTCTTTGAATTTCGCAAGAAGCAGAGATTTACCACTTGCACTAAAAGTTTTAAGACTATTTGATGGCGAACCCACCATTAAGTGTAGAGTTTTCTCAAGTTCTTTTTCCTTCACCAATTCTCAAGTTTTCTTAACTTCGATTTTTTTTAAGTCTCTTCCTTATCCAACCCAATCATTACTTGTAGTTAATTCTCGTTTTAGTAATGTAATTTCCTATGTTATTCTATGGGATGTTTGGATTGGCTTTTAATCTGGTCAAATCAGCTTTTAAGTTCTTTTTAGAATTTTTTAGTGTTTGACAAAGTCAAAAAGTGCTTAAAATAAGTTAAAAGTGCTTAAAACAAGTCAAAAACAATAAGTTGGGCAACCCCAACTTATTGCTTTTTGGCTTAAAGCTATTTCTGTTGAAAAGCCACTTTTTAAGCCAAACCAAACGGGCTCTAAGTCTCTTTATTCTATAAGCTGTCTGGAATGGGGGTAAGTCTTGAGCTGAGCTTAATATGGTTTTGATAATTATTAAATAATTGTCAAAGAATCACATCTTTTGAAGATATTTATTGTATTGATATACATGACCGTAGATGTGTAAAGCAGTGAAAGGACCATGTCAAACATCGAACTAGATAATCTGAAGACATTGATTAGAAGCTGGAACCTAATTCCTAATGCAAGTCAGATTTATTGAAAGATTCATTTTGTGGGTTGAAAGTATGGTAATAATTGGATATGGTCAGTAGCGATTCATTAACTTTGAGAATACTTGTATGTAAAGCAAAAGCATGAAAAAATAAAATAGAATCCTTTAAGGATTATTTTCCTTAAGAGGTAACCAAATTATTTTAGGTCTTTTAGCTAAAATTATAAAAGGATTCGGCCAACCTCACTCATTTATAAAGCATCATATTGCTTATATTTAAGACTAACGCTATTCACACAATTCAAAAAATTTATTTAAGGCAAATAACAATTTATAGCGAAAGGTGTTTTCAAGGCTTCGAGTTGCTCAACAGAAGAACCAGGCTTAGAAGATGAAATTACTAAAGTTCTTTAGTTTAGGGTAGAGTTATTATTCATGAATTGTAACCTATTTTAGTTTTGAGAAGCGTATTGTTATGTTATCAAATCTTAGAGTTTGTTTAGCTTTCTCGGCTAGAGTTTATAGTCTTAAAAGGGTAGCTACAATTGAGTTGATTATAGAGGTTAAGATACTAGGCTATTAAGTTATAACCTAAAATCGCTCTTTGAAATTAGTGAAGTTTTGAGGCAAATCCTACGATAGTAGTTTGTGATTTTTACTCCCTTGAGCAAGTAGTTTTTCACGTACAAATTATTGTGTTGTTTAATTTTCGCATTTTGCTTTCCATTTATGTCTAGAATTCTTAGGCTAAAGAATCAGGTTCTTTAACATGCGAAAATCAGGTACGACATAATTCACACCTCTTGTTTGTTGGTGCATCCTAAAATAATAATTTGTATTAGAGCAGGTTCTTTCAATTGAAGGCTAACACCCTGAACAGATCCGCAATGGATGCACCTCTAGGCGTTCAAGAAGGACAATCAACCATAAGACCACCACCGTTCAATAGAAAGTAATATGGATGGTATAAAGAAAGAATGTGTGATTTTCTCCAAGCCAAAGATTTAGAATTCTGGGACATTATTCAAAAAGGTCCTAAGGTTCCCATAAAAAAGATGAAAAAAAGGATAGCTACTGGCACAAAAATCAGGGATCAATATTGCTCATCCTCGAGCAACTTTAAAATTAAGCACATTGGCAAATAACACATCTCAAATTATGTTCAAACATCCTACCAATAACAATGATTTATACCAATGCTTAGAACCTAATGTAAGAGCTATAAACATCTTTTCTCAAGTTTAGACCCAAGACTATTTAAAATATTTGTGTTCCTCTTTCTAACATCCTACCCTCAAAAGATGACCCAAATAAACTCTTCTTTAGGACTTGCTTATTGTGCTGACCAAAGATCTAAGGACCTTACCAGCAAATCATGTACCCTTACTAATAGGTCAAAGATAGTAATCAGTCTACACATTCAAATATGAATTCAAACATAATTTAAGGACTCACATATCTAAAGAATTTGCTCGCTCTCGTAAATAAATTCATGTTCCACCAAAGTTCGTATCATAAACTTACCCGTAGTGTAATTTTCTACTAATTTAAGCTCGTAAAATCTAGGATCAATTAGGTCTTTATGGGTTATAATATAGGATAAGGGACTGGTAGGATATATATGGATAATGGTGAATAATCGTCTTAATATCACGACCCAGATCTCAACATGTCGTGATGGCGCCTATCGCAGTACTAGACAAGCCGACAATCACAAATAACTACGCATTTTAAAATTGAAAATATGGTGAAATAAGTTTAATAGTAAAAATTCTTATAAATAACCGATATGAATAACGACGACTCAAATACAAAATTCTCAAAATTCGGGTGTCACTTAGTATATGAGCTACTAAATGATAATACAGTCAAAACTTCTAATACAACTATTTGGAAAGATAGAACATTGCTAAATAAACTGAAAAGGAGGAGAGCCGAGGTCTGCGGACGCTAAAGCAGCTACCTCAAAAGTCTCCAAGCAGTTAATGCTCCAAGTCTAGCAACCACCGGATCCAGATGTACCTGCATCTGCACAGAAAGTATAGAGTGTAGTATGAGTACAACCGACCCAATGTAATCAATAAGTAACAGGACTAACCTTGAGCTGAAAACAGTGACAAGCTCAGATAGGTACAGTCCAAATCCAGATAATAACATATATGACAGGAAACTGACAGTAATAACTCAGAGAAAATCTCATAATCAGTTGTACACAGTACAGAAAAATAGACATACTTTCAAGTTCAACAGTGTAGGCTCAATACTAGTAAAATGTGCCAAGTATAACTAACATGAGGAATATCACATCTCTATGTCTACATGTCAAATATGCATGTCACCTGTAATGCAACACAATAATAAACTCATATACTCATGCTCTCGGAGTTTTCAACCTCACTCAGCACGCTCAATCACTCAGCACTCCCAATCACTCGACACTCTCAATCACTCAGCACTCGCACTCTGCACTCACACTCAACACTCAACGGTTCCTACGCTCACGGCTGGTATGTCAGACTCCGGAGGGGCAGAATAAGCCAACATGGCATANGAAAGTAATATGGATGGTATAAAGAAAGAATGTGTGATTTTCTCCAAGCCAAAGATTTAGAATTCTGGGACATTATTCAAAAAGGTCCTAAGGTTCCCATAAAAAAGATGAAAAAAAGGATAGCTACTGGCACAAAAATCAGGGATCAATATTGCTCATCCTCGAGCAACTTTAAAATTAAGCACATTGGCAAATAACACATCTCAAATTATGTTCAAACATCCTACCAATAACAATGATTTATACCAATGCTTAGAACCTAATGTAAGAGCTATAAACATCTTTTCTCAAGTTTAGACCCAAGACTATTTAAAATATTTGTGTTCCTCTTTCTAACATCCTACCCTCAAAAGATGACCCAAATAAACTCTTCTTTAGGACTTGCTTATTGTGCTGACCAAAGATCTAAGGACCTTACCAGCAAATCATGTACCCTTACTAATAGGTCAAAGATAGTAATCAGTCTACACATTCAAATATGAATTCAAACATAATTTAAGGACTCACATATCTAAAGAATTTGCTCGCTCTCGTAAATAAATTCATGTTCCACCAAAGTTCGTATCATAAACTTACCCGTAGTGTAATTTTCTACTAATTTAAGCTCGTAAAATCTAGGATCAATTAGGTCTTTATGGGTTATAATATAGGATAAGGGACTGGTAGGATATATATGGATAATGGTGAATAATCGTCTTAATATCACGACCCAGATCTCAACATGTCGTGATGGCGCCTATCGCAGTACTAGACAAGCCGACAATCACAAATAACTACGCATTTTAAAATTGAAAATATGGTGAAATAAGTTTAATAGTAAAAATTCTTATAAATAACCGATATGAATAACGACGACTCAAATACAAAATTCTCAAAATTCGGGTGTCACTTAGTATATGAGCTACTAAATGATAATACAGTCAAAACTTCTAATACAACTATTTGGAAAGATAGAACATTGCTAAATAAACTGAAAAGGAGGAGAGCCGAGGTCTGCGGACGCTAAAGCAGCTACCTCAAAAGTCTCCAAGCAGTTAATGCTCCAAGTCTAGCAACCACCGGATCCAGATGTACCTGCATCTGCACAGAAAGTATAGAGTGTAGTATGAGTACAACCGACCCAATGTAATCAATAAGTAACAGGACTAACCTTGAGCTGAAAACAGTGACAAGCTCAGATAGGTACAGTCCAAATCCAGATAATAACATATATGACAGGAAACTGACAGTAATAACTCAGAGAAAATCTCATAATCAGTTGTACACAGTACAGAAAAATAGACATACTTTCAAGTTCAACAGTGTAGGCTCAATACTAGTAAAATGTGCCAAGTATAACTAACATGAGGAATATCNAAAAGTAATATGGATGGTATAAAGAAAGAATGTGTGATTTTCTCCGAGCCAAAGATTTAGAATTCTGGGACATTATTCAAAAAGGTCCTAAGGTTCCCATAAAAAAGAT
>AWOL01S0114433.1:0-12630 GCA_000715115.1 Nicotiana otophora
AGTAGAGTCTTGCGGATCGGTACGGAGACGTGTGTACTTATCTTCGAGAGGCTACAGAATTGTGAAGAAATTTCCATTTCTTTCATTCCTGCCGTGCGGAATTTGTTGAATTTAGAATTTGAACCTTTGTATCTCTATTCTCTCACAGATGGTGAGGACATGTGCTATCGGGTCAGCTGAACACGCATCTGCACTACTACTAGGGTTGCAAGAGGTCGGGGCCGAGGTAGAGGAAGGGCACGTGTTGCGACTAGAGCACCTGTCAGAACAACAGTTGAGGAGCCACCAGTAGCTCCAGTTGGGGGACACGTACCAGAAGCTTTTGTTGTTACCCCAGGACTTCAGGAGACTTTAGCACAGTTCCTGAATTTGTTTGGTACATTAACTCAGGCGGGATTGATCTCTGTTGCACCAAATATTTTGCAGATTGGGGGAGTAGCTTAGAATCCTACCACAACTCCAGGGTAGCAGGTTCACGTTGGTCAGGTTCCGGGTGCAATACCGGTACAACCTGTTATTCCGGTTCGGCCTGAGATCAGGCCCGAGGCATCAGAAGAAGAACAAAAGAGTCTTGAAAGGTTTAAGAGGTATAGTCCACCTACTTTCAGGGGTACAACTACAGAGGATGACCAAGTATTTCTAGAAAATTATCATTGTATTCTCCGCACCATGGGTATTGTGAAAGTGAGCGGAGTTGCCTTACTACATTTCCACTGTCAGGCGCAACGTATCGGTGGTGGCAAATCTATGAAGAAGGTAGACCAACCGATGCCACACCACCAACTTGGACTCTTTTTTCGGAAATGTTTTTGAAAGAGTTTATTCGCCAGACTCTCAGAGATGCGTGGCGCACAGAGTTTGAACGGTTGCGTCAGGGCACTATGACAGTGTCAGAATATGCTTTCAAGTTCAGTGAGTTTGCCCGTCATGCGCCTATCCTAGTTCTTGCAATCAGAGAACGGGTCCGCAGATTTAGTGAGGGGCTCGAATATGATATTAAAATATGCATGGCTTGAGAATTGCAAACCGATACTCTATTTGAACAAGTAGTAGAGATTGCAAGGAAGATTGATGGTGTTTTAGCGAGGAAAGGTACTCTAAGGAGGCCAAAAGGCCTCGAAGATCTGGTGGGTTCAATGGGTTTTACTCTTCAGCTAAAACCCATTATAGGGGAGGCTAGAGCAGTCGGTCAGCTTAGTCCGCACATCAGATTAATCAGATTGCTCAAGTAAGTTCTTACGATGCACCACCGACACGAAATTCTTACAGTAGTTATTCCAATTATCCGGCACAGACTCAGTACGAGCAATCGCGACCTCAAAGGGGCTTTTATGAGTATAGCAATACTAGGCACATCATGAGAGATTGTCCCAGACTTGGGAGGGGTGAATTTCATCAGAACACTCCAACAACAAGCTTTATTCCAGTTGATACTCCACGTGCACAGTCAACAAGAGGTGGAGGATGGGCGGGTAGTGGACGCCTAAGAGGTGGAGACCCGACCCGTTGATATAATCGCTATGATTTGGCTGAGGCCAATACACAAGATGGTTTCGTTACATGTACGATCCTGATTTTATTATAAAAGGATATTTTCCCTTAATTTGATTCGGATCTGAACATTGAGGTGAGTCCTTCTATTATGCTCTGCTTATGGGTAAGTTTAGTAATTATGTCACCCACTTATATGTTATCCATGTTGGGAGAATTGAGGGCTATAAGTCCAAAAGTAATTTTTTATTATTCATCATAGCGGGTTTAATGTGTTTCGGAATAATTGATTCCAATTGTTTTTAATGCATTATATTCCCTATTGGTATGAGGGTTCATTATGTGTTGTGAAAATTGTTTATGAAATATATGGAAAAGAAGAAAGAAAGGAAATTGAAAATTTTCAGTTGGCACAATATGCAAAATACTTGGGATTGAGAGTTGAGGACGAGATCCTCGCAATTTATATATAATGTGAAATATTTAAACTGGGCTACAAGCCGCGGTGGAAGTTAGATAAGGATGAGGTCCTTGCAGTGAAATAATTATGAGTTTAAAATTCTCCCTGTGTGAAATTTAATTTGTACAATAATATTAAAAGGGAGTCATGCCATTTAGGCTTATTTGATAATTCTTGTATATTTTCTGTGCATATTCAACCGTTTTCGTGCTGTAAACATTGAGTTTTAGCCCATGAGATGAGTGCCCATGTGGCGTTAAATGTGACTCATTAATACGAGTAAGTAATCATGAGGTCTTCATGCCACACATTCTGTTGTCAGTTTTGTGAAAATTTGAAACGAAGTACTAGTTAATATGAGATTAATTGATGATGCTGGAATTAATTATGAACAGCTTTTAAGACCTGAGATATGGTGATGAGCATACATGATGTACTTCATGTCCTGATATCATAATGATAAGGCAATGCTTGTAATGCTAAGATCAGTGTTATTGATATATACCTTGTGGATGTGTTGTTAGGAGTCGTTTTGGTGTTACTCTGGCAGGTGGATAGGCCCATTTACAAGGGAGACTCTGCCGAAATTTTCTGAAACATTTGGGAGTTAGAAAAAAAAATTAGGAGATTGATATATGTGAAAGAAGAGATAAATTATGTTATGTGTTTGAGGACGAATGATCCTAAGCGAGGAAGAATGTAACACCCTAGAAACTTTTTGAAGTACTTCAACACCATCAAGAAAGTTGATGTGTGCGTAGGCACGAGTTGCTAAAGCCAGTGGAGAGTAATATCGTGCGTTGATGAAAAATCGAACTTTCTGAAATATTTGGAGTGTAAGAAATTGGTCTTAAGGTTCACAAATATGGATAAAAGAAATAATCTTAAATGAGATGGTGTTGCGGACTTACCTCCAATGCAGTAACATGGGACCAACTGTGAGTATATGTGTAAAAGTAAAAATTATCAATTCGGTAACCTTAGAATAATTATTAGCACATTTGAGGATGGATGTTTGTTCAAGAGGTGGAGAATGTAACGACCCGACTTGTCGTTTTAAGAATGTAAACCCCGCCTGGTGGCATAAGGCCCTGAGCAGCTTCTTATTATGTGTATTGACTTGCGTGCGTAGTTGAATTAAGTTACCAGATGATTTGAAGTGATTTGGGACACTTGTTCCCCAAAATGTAAGCTTAAGTCTTAGGATTTTTACCTTAGTTTGAACTGTGTGAAGACTACTCTTTAATGTAATTTTGATGATGTCAATAGCTCCGTATGTAGATTATGGACTTAGGAGCGTGTCCGGAAAATTATTTGGAAATCCGTAGAGGAATTTGGCTTGAAATGGCGAAAGACGAATTTTTGGGAAATTTGACCGGGGGTTGACTTTTTGATATCGGGGCCGGAATCCGATTCTGGAATTTGGAATAGCTTCGTTATGTCAATTATGACTTGTGTGCAAAAGTTGAAGTCATTTCAGATTGATTTGATGTGTTTCGGCACAAGATAAAGAAATTAAAATGTCAAAGTCATTAGTCTTGAATTGGGGTATGATTCATGGCTTTAATGTTGTTTGATATGATTTGAGGCCTCGATCATGTTCGTGTTATGTATTGGGACTGGTTGGTACGATTGGACGGGGTCTCGGGGGCCTTGGGTTTGATTTGGGGTGGTTCCGGACCAAGTTTGAGTGTTTTGATGCTGCTGGTTGCTGGTTTTGGTGTTGTTCTTCGCGTTGGCGAGGAGCCTCTCTCGCTCACGAACAAGGATTTTGTTGTTAGGACTTTGTTCTTCGCGTTCGCGAAGAGGTTCTCGTGTTCGCGAAGAAGGAAATTTTGTTGTTCGTCGTCTGATGTTAGAGGCTCATATCTCGCTATCTAAAAGGAATTTGGAGATAATATAAAAATGAAAGTTGTAGACCTTTGTGTCTAGATTTCAGAAAGGTAAACCATTTGTCATTTGGAGGTGTGTACAAAGCGTTATTGTAGATACACTATAGGCTGTCCGGAAAGAGTTTGGAAATCTCTGTTGCACAAGGCTGACTTTGAAAGCTTATATCTCGTAATCTATAAGTAATTGGGAGATCAAGTACAAATGAAAGTTATAGCCCTTGAAGTCTAGTTTTCGGAAAGTCAAACCATTCATCATTTTGAGTTTTGTACAAAACGTTATGACCATTATACTAGAGGCTTTCTGAGAAAAGTTTGAAAATGACTTTTGAAGAATTTGTTCATCGCGAACGCGAGGGGAGTCTCGCGAACACGAAGAACAAACCCCTGGGAAGCAGAATAAAGTCCAAATTCGTGTTATTCTTCCATTTTTGTACCAAGGAAGCTCGGGTGAGGCGATTTTTCGAGAGTTTTTCAAGGAAATATTGGGGTAAGAATTTCTCACTTGATTTTGGTTAAAATACATGAATCTATTGTTGTTTTTATCACTAAATTAGTGAATTGAGTTGAAAAATTTAGAAAACCCTCTTGGTTTGAATTTAAGATTTGGAGGTCGATTTGTTATTGGAATTCGATAGAATTGGTATGGTTGAACTCGTATCGGAATGGGTGTTCGAATTTCATGAAAATTATGTCGGGTTCCGAGAGGCGGGTCCCGCGTTGACTTTTGTTGACTTTTTGGAATAAATTTCTAAGTCGACGTTTTATTATCCGGAATTATTTTCGAAGAATGTTAATGAAGTTATACAACTTCTTTGAATGGATTTGAGCGGTCCGGAAGCCAATTCAAGTAAGAAGGCGATTTTGGCATATCGGCATAACTTCAAAAAGGTAAGTGTCTTGCTTAACCTCGAGTGGGGGAATTACCCTTTAGGCATCGAGTCTTATGTGCCATTTGTGAAATGTGAAAAGCCGTGTACGCGAGGTGACGAGTACGTACTCGGCTTATATGTGTAAATTCTATTGAGTTAAAGTCCTAAGCATATTGTGTGGTAAATTGGGTAATTGTTGGTATATATTTAATCATCTAATTGTCGTGCATAAATCCTTGTTGTTGTTGAATCTGTTGTTATATGACAATTTGATGTGATTGTCACTTGAAATATTTATGAAATTTCGTGAGTATTGTTGGTTTAATATTTCTTGGAAATAAATTCCAAAATGAATTTTATTATGCAAATAATTAATTTAAGCGGGCTTAAGCATAAGTATTAATATAATTATCTAAATTTACATTAATTAAGGTTTTACTTTATGCTGAGTAATATTTATATCTATTGATTATTTTTGGGTGTTGTACACATTGTGTGGAGTTTTTGGCTATTTGTTGTGAAATTAATTGACTTGGTTGTAGCTTTGGAATTTGGTTGCGGCCATTGGGCAAATTGTGATATGAATGGATTTTGTTATGTTGCTGTGATAATTTTCCGTGTAAATTGTTGTGTTGTGTGAGTTGTTATTTTGGGGAGATAAGGGTGGCATTTCACCGTTAATATTATGTGGTTATAAAGGTGGCATTTCACTGTTGTGTTTGTTGGAATATTGTCTGGGCGGAGCGATAAGGGCAGCAATAGGAGCGATAAGGGTGGCTATTGGTATTGTCTCGGCGGAGTGATAAGGGTGTCTATAGGAGTGATAAGGGTGGCAATAGGAGCGATAAGGGTGGTTATTGTCAAGGACGATATGTGATGATGTGGGGTTGTGGTGTTGATAATTTTCATGTGATGTTGTGATTTTCTTGTGTTTACTTTTATACCTTATGCAATTTATCTTGTTGTTGGTAAATTAATAACAATCTGATTTATGTTGAAATTGAGAGCATGTGGCTATTGCCAGGCGGTTTATAAAATAAAATGTGGGCACGAGGGGCCGTGAGTAAATAATGAGGATATTTGGCACGTGAATTGTCCGTACAGTTGTGATGTGAAATGTGGGCACGAGGTGCTGTGATAAAATAATAATGATAATTGGCACGTGAATTGTATGTGCAGTTGTGATATGAAATGAGGGCACGAGGTGCCGGGGAAATATAATGATTTAATTATGGGCACGAGGCGCCGTGAAAATATGAAAAAGGGTCGAGACCCGTATTTTTATGATTATGAAATGAGGTGTCACGTGGTGACTTTTTAATTGAAAGAATTATATTCAAAATATTTATTTGGAAGGATTTTTACTTAGAAAGTATTATATGAAAGAATTGTATTTGAAAGATATTTATTTGAGGAAATTATATTTGAAAAGATTTATTGAAAGAATTATATTTGAAAAATAAAATTATTTGAGAAAATTATATTTGAATGAGAGTTATCTAGAAGAATTATATGTGAAAGACATCTATTTGAAGGACTTGATTTAATTGGGTGTAATTGTGTTTATTAATTGTTGAGTGATATTAATGGTATTCTTGTTGTCTGTTGTGCATATCACTGGTTGTTTTATCCTGCCCTTATTATTATTATTTGTTTTTCATTATTTTGTATATTATATTGCACAGGTTAGTAGACTAGTACGTGTCTTGACTGTACCTCGTCTCTACTCCATTGAGGTTAGTCTTGATACTTACTGGGTACAGACCGTGGTGTACTTATACTACACTTCTGCACATTTTTGTGCAGAGCCGGGTATTGGAGACATCGGACTTGAGAAAAGTTAAAGCGGGATCGTAAGGATTCAAGGTAGAGCTGCTTGGTCGCCGCAGTCCCTTGGAGTCTTTTCATTTCATTGTACTGTTAATTTTAATCAAACAGTATTGTACATTCGGTCCTCGTGATCATTCCATGTATTCAGTTAGAGTTCGTGACTCAGTACTACTAGTCTTGGGAGGTTGTACATTCATATTTGTTCCGATTTTAGTTTTGGTTATTTATTTAATTAAAAAAAATGGCTCCAAAAATGTAATTAAAATCGGCTTACCTAGTATTAGAGACTAGGTGCCATCACGACGCTTGTGGTGGGANTATTGGTATTGTCTGGGCGGAGCGATAAGGGTGGCTATAGAGTGATAAGGGTGGCAATAGGAGCGATAAGGGTGGTTATTGTCAAGGACGATATGTGATGATGTGGGGTTGTGGTGTTGATAATTTTCATGTGATGTTGTGATTTTCTTGTGTTTACTTTTATACCTTATGCAATTTATCTTGTTGTTGGTAAATTAATAACAATCTGATTTATGTTGAAATTGAGAGCATGTGGCTATTGCCAGGCGGTTTATAAAATAAAATGTGGGCATGAGGGGCCGTGAGTAAATAATGAGGATATTTGGCACGTGAATTGTCCGTACAGTTGTGATGTGAAATGTGGGCACGAGGTGCTGTGATACAATAATAATGATAATTGGCACGTGAATTGTATGTGCAGTTGTGATATGAAATGAGGGCACGAGGTGCCGGATAAATATAATAATTTAATTATGGGCACGAGGTGCCGTGGAAATATGAAAAAGGGTCGAGATCCGTATTTTTATGATTATAAAATGAGGTATCACATGGTGACTTTTTAATTGAAAGAATTATATTCAAAATATTTATTTGGAAGGATTTTTACTTAGAAAGTATTATATGAAAGAATTGTATTTGAAAGATATTTATTTGAGGAAATTATATTTGAAAAGAGCTATTGACAGAATTATATTTGAAAAAAATAATTATTTGAGAAAATTATATTTGAAAGAGAGTTATCTAGAAGAATTATATGTGAAAGACATTTAATTGAAGGACTTGATTTAATTGGGTGTAATTGTGTTTATTAATTGTTGAGTGATATTAATGGTATTCTTGTTGTCTGTTGTGCATATCATTGGTTGTTTTATCCTGCCCTTATTATTATTTGTTTCCTATTATTCTGTATATTATATTGCACAGGTTATTAGACTAGTGTGTGTCTTGACTGTACCTCGTCTCTACGCCATTGAGGTTAGTCTTGATACTTACTGGGTATCGACCGTGGTGTACTCATACTACACTTCTGCACATTTTTGTGCAGAGCCAGGTATTGGAGACATCGGACTTGAGAAAAGTTAAAGCGGGATCGTAAGAATTCAAGGTAGAGCTGATTGGTCATCGCAGTCCCTTGGAGTCTTTTCATTTCATTGTACTATTAATTTTAATCAAACAGTATTGTATATTCGGTCCTCGTGATTATTCCATGTATTCAGTTAGTGTTCGTGACTCAGCACTACCAGTCTTGCGAGATTGTACATTCATATTTGTTCCGCTGTTAGTTTTGGTTACTTATTTAATTAAAAAAAATGGCTCCAAAAATGTAATTGAAATCGGCTTACCTAGTCTTAGAGACTAGGTGTCATCACGACGCCTGTGGTGGGATTTTGGGTCGTGACAAGTTGGTATCAGAGCTCTAGGTTCATAGGTTCTACGAGTCACGAACGAGTCTAGTAGAGTCTTGCGGATCAGTACAGAAACTTCTGTACTTATCTTCGAGAGGCTATACAACTGTTAGGAAATTTCAATTTCTTTCATTCTTGTCATGCGGAATTTGTTGAATTTGAAATTTGAGCCTCTGTATCTCTATTCTCTCACAGATGGTGAGGACACATGCTACCGAGTCAGCGGAACAGGCATCCGCACATACTGCTAGGGCTGCAAGAGGTCGGGGCCGAGGTAGAGGAAGGGCACGTGTTGCGACTAGAGCACCTGTCAGTACAACAGTTGAGGAGCCACTAGTAGCTCCAGTTGGGGGACAGGTACCAGAAGCACTTCTTGTTACCCCAGGACTTAGGAGACTTTAGCACAGTTCCTGAGTATGTTTGGTACAATAACTCAGGTGGGATTGATCTCTGTTGTACCAAATATTTCGCAGATTTGGGGAGTAGCTCAGAATCCTTCCACAACTCCAGGGAAGCAGGTTCACCTTGGTCAGGTTCCGGGTGCAATACCGGTACAACCTGTTATTCCGGTTCGGCCTGAGATCAGGCCCGAGGCATCAGAAGAAGAACAAAAGAGATTTGAAAGGTTTAAGAGGTATAGTCCACCTACTTTCAGCGGCACAACTACAGAGGATGCCCGCCTAAGAGGTGGAGACCCGACCTATTGATATAATCGCTATGATTTGGCTGAGGCCAATACACCAGATGGTTTCGCTACAGGTACGATCCAGATTTTGTTATAAAAGGATATTTTCTCTTAATTTGATTTGGTTCTGAATATTGAGGTGAGTCCTCCTGTTATGCTCCGTTTATGGGTAAGTTTCGTAATTTTGTGACCCACTTATATGTTATCCATGTTGGTAGAATTGAAAGTTATAAGTCCAAAAGTAATTTTTTATTATTCATCACAATGGGTTTAATGTGTTTCGGAATAATTGATTCCAATTGTTTTTAATGAATTTTATTCCCTACTGGTACGAGGGTTCATTATGTGTTGTGAAAATTATTTATGAAATATATGGAAAAGAAGAAAGAAAGGAAACTAAAAATTTTCAGTTGGCACAATATGCAAAATACTTGTGATTCAGAGTTGAGGACGAGATACTCGCAATTTTTATATAATGTGAAATATTTAAACCGGGCTACATCCGCGGTGGAAGTTATATAAGGACGAGGACCTTGCAGTGAAATAATTATGAGTTTAAAATTCTCCCTGTGTGAAATTTAATTTGTACAATAATATTAATAGAGAGCCATGCCTGTTAGGCTTATTTAATAATTTTTGTATATTTTCTGTGCATATTCAACCATTTTCGTGCTGTAAATATTGAGTTGTAGCCCATGAGATGAGTGCCCAGGTGGTGTTAAATGTGACTCATTAATCCGAGTAAGTAATTATAAGGTCTTCATGCCTCACATTCGGTTGTCAGTGTTGTGAAAATGTGAAACGAGGTACTAGTTAATATGTAATTGATGATGCTGGAATTAATTATGAACAGCTTTTAAGACATGAGATGTGGTGATGAGCATACATATGATGTACTTCATGTCCTGATATCATAATGATAATGCAATGCTTGTAATTGTTATTGGTATATACCTTATGGATGTGTTGTTAGGAGTCGTTTTGGTGTTACTCTGGCAGGTGGATAGGCCCATTTACAGGGGAGACTCTGCCAAAATTTTCTGAAATATTTGGGAGTTAGAAAAAAAAAATTGGGAGATTGATATGTGTGAAAGAAGAGATAAATTATGTTATGTGTTTGAGGACGAATGATCCTAAGCGGGAAAGAATGTAACACCCTAGAAAAGTTTTGAAGTACTTCAACACCATCAAGAAAATTGATGTGTGCGTACGCATGAGTTGCTAAACCCAGTTGAGACTAATACCGTGCGTTGATGAACAATCGGACTTTCTGAAATGTTTGGAGTGTAAGAAATTGGTCTTAAGGTTCACAAATATGGATAAAATAAATAATCTCAAATGAGATGGTGTTGCCGGACTTACCTCCAATGCAGTAATGTGGGACCAACTATGAGTATGTGTAAGAGTAAAAATCATCAATTCGGTAACCTTAGAATAATTATTAGCACATTCGAGGATGAATGTTTGTTTAAGAGGTGGAGAATGTAACGACCCGACTTGTCGTTTTAAGAATTTAAGCCTCGCCTGGTGGCATAAGGCCCTCAGCAGCTTCTTATTATGTGTATTGACTTGCGTGCATGGTTGAATTCAGTTACTCGATGATTTAGAGTAATTTGAGACACTTGGTCCCCAAAACGGAAGCTTAAGTCTTAGAATTTTTACCGTAGTCGGAACTGTGTGAAGACGACTCTTGAATATAATTTTGATGATGTCAATAACTTTGTATGTAGATTATGGACATAGGAGCGTGTCCGGAAAATTATTTGGAAATCCGTAGAGGAATTTGGCTTGAAATGGCGAAAGATGAATTTTTGGAAAGTTTGACCGAGGGGTTGACTTTTTGATATCGGGGCCGAAATCCGATTCTGGAATTTGGAATAGCTTCCTTATGTCAATTATGACTTGTGTGCAAAATTTGAAGTCATTCCAGATTGATTTGATGTGTTTCGGCACAAGATATAGAAATTAAAATTTCAAAGTTCATTAGGCTTGAATTGGGGTATGATTCGTGGCTTTAATGTTGTTTGATATTATTTGAGGCCTCGATCAGGTTCGTGTTATGTATTGGGACTAGTTGGTACGATTGGACGGGGTCCCAGGGGCCTCGGGTTTGATTTGGGGTGGTTCCGGACCAAGTTTGGGTGTTTTGATGCTGCTGGTTGCTGGTTTTGGTGTTGTTCTTCGCGTTGGCGAGGAGCCTCTCTCGTTCACGAACAAGGATTTTGTTGTTAGGACTTTGTTCTTCGCGTTCGCGAAGAGGTTCTCGCGTTCACGTAGAAGGAAATTTTGTTGTTCGTCGTCTGAAGTTAGAGGCTCATATCTCGCTATCTATAAGGAATTTGGAGATGATATAAAAATGCAAGTTGTAGACCTTTGTGTCTAGCTTTTAGAAAGGTAAACCATTTGTCATTTGGAGGTGTGTACAAAGAGTTATGGTAGATACACTATAGGCTGTCCGAAAAGAGTTTGGAAATCTCTGTTGCACAGGGCTGACTTTGAAAGCTTATATCTCGTAATCTATAAGTAATTGGGAGATCAGCTACAAATGAAAGTTATAGTCCTTGAAGTCTAGTTTTCGAAAAGTCAAACCATTCATCATTTTGAGTTTTGTACAAAGAGTTATGGTAGATACACTATAGGCTGTCCGAAAAGAGTTTGGAAATCTCTGTTGCACAGGGCTGACTTTGAAAGCTTATATCTCGTAATCTATAAGTAATTGGGAGATCAGCTACAAATGAAAGTTATAGTCCTTGAAGTCTAGTTTTCGAAAAGTCAAACCATTCATCATTTTGAGTTTTGTACAAAGAGTTATGACCATTATACTAGAGTCTGTCTGAGAAGAGTTTGAAAATGACTTTTGAAGAATTTGTACATCGCGAATGCGAGGGGAGTCTCGCGAACGCGAAGAACAAACCCCTGGGCAGAAGAATAAAGTCCAAATCCGTGTCAGTCTTCCATTTTTGGACCAAGGAAGCTGATAATCGGCTTAATGTATGCATATTTTCGAGTGGAACCATCGAAGGGCCCTTAAGGTGCACTAAAATTGTGAATAAAGTTCACTAGCTTATGAACTTCAATGTATGGAGTGTCTAAAAAACAAAAGAGGAAATTTTTTGCAAGAAAGAGAAAACAAAAGTTCAAATAATGTAGAAATACACACCTCCTAATCCTTCTCACTCGTGCTAGTGAAACCATAGAGGTGCTTGATGGAAAACAGGGCTATGTTAGTTATAGTGTATGACAAGTGAATGGGTTGCGAAGCAATTGCGCTTGAATTGTGAGTGTAGTATATTAAAGTGCTTAGGAGGGTTAGTCACTATTCCTAAATGTATCATACATGTCCCTTAGCTTACATTACAACCTTAAAGTCCTAATTGATCCTAGATTTAGCTAGCTTAGATTAGTATAGATGTACACTACAGGTAAGCTTATGGTACGACCATGGGATGCACATGAATTCTTTGTGAGAGTGAGTGAATGTTGTTCAATTGTGTGATATCCTTAATTTATGTTCAATGACATATTTAAATTTGTGGACTACTTTGATATTCACTCTTTTGCTTGTGGTGGGGGCACTTGATCTCATGACGAATTGGTGATATTGTACACTTTCTTGTGTTGGGTGAGTGCGTAAATGGAGGATGCTTAGTGGTAACGAGTCGTCTCTTGAGGTAAGGTGGTTGTGGAGAGGTTGCTTGAG
>AWOL01S0114437.1:16508-27566 GCA_000715115.1 Nicotiana otophora
GGCCTCTACCCCGGCCCCGGCCCCGGCCCCGGCACCGGCCTCTCACGGCTCTAGCAGGGGGCGCAGGTGCCTGGTCATCAGATCCGCTTGTACGTGTCCTCACCATCTGTGAGAGAATAAAATATGGAAGTTTAGAATTTTTGAAGTCAACAATTTTCGCACGACAAAGAATCAAAGTAGTGAAATTTTCCTGACAGTTCCATAGCTTCCCGAAGATAAGTACAGACGTCTCTGTACCGATCCGTGAGACTCTAATAAATCGGCTTGTGACTCATGACCCCTATGAACCTAGAGCTCTGATACCAACTTGTCACGACCCAATTTCCCCTCCGTGTGATGTCGTAACGACACCTAGTTTCTGTGACTAGGCAAGCCTAACATTTGCGGAATAATAAAATAAAAACATAAATCCAACAACTAACTGTAGCAATAACACCATAACTGGATATCATGCCGCTTGGCATGTACAATAACCAACTCCTTAGTATACTGCATAGCATTCTCAAAACCCGAAACATCGTGAATCACAAACTACAAAAGGAAAATATAGTGTCTCTATACATCAGAGTCTATCAAAAGAAAATATAGAAGATAATGGACATGGAGAAGAGTAGAAGGGGACTCCGAGATCTGCGGACGTGGCAGATATACCTTGAAGTCTCCAAAGTTGTGCCGGCTCACTGATAGTGAGACTGATAAGGAGTACCTGGATCTGCACACGAAAAACATGTACAGAAGAGTAACATGAGTACACCACAATTGGTACCCAGTAAGTGACAAGCCTAACCTCGGTCGAGTAGTGACAAGATCAGGTCAGGGCCCTACCGGTATATATATAATAACATAAGATAAAATGAAATACCGTAGTAAAATAAAGACTGAAATTTAACAATAATGAAATCATAGAAGACAACAGCTCAGTACACAGAGATAACAACTGGGGTTTTCCCGAGATACCGTTTCTTAATCCCAACGTAAATGTGCAGAACAGGGGGATCTCCCGGAATACCATTCCATAGTCCCAAAGTAAATATTCAGTACATGGGGATCTCCCGGAATACCGTTCCGTAGTCCCAAAATAAATATATAGTACATGGGGATCTCTCGGAATACCGTTCCATAGTCCCAAAGTAAATATGCAGTACAAGGGGATCTCCCGGAATATTGTTCCGTAGTCCCAAAGTAAATATGCAGCCAAACAATAGAATTCAATAGTACGACACGAAATTCTACAGTTCAACCTAAGTACCAGTTAAGGAAAGACAAGTAAATTCACTAAACATGTTGTGCGTAGTTCAAGTAAATAGTTAAGGTAGGTAGGCACGTTATTCTAGTCTAGTTGGATACCATACATGCTGATGGAACTCAAATAAGAAGGAAATCAGGTTATTACTTAGTAGAACAAATTGAGTTTTTACACAATTAGCCCGTGTACGTACTCGTCACCTCACGTACACGACGCTCATATATCAAAAACAGTACAAATCCTACGGGGAGTTTTTCCCGCACAAAGTTAGGCAAGCCACTTACCTCGAACCAAGCTAAATCAATCGGTCAAAATGACTTTCCCACGAATATCCGGTTCCGAATGGCCCAAATCTAGCCAAAAGTAATTACATATCATAAATAAAACCATAATAAACTCATCTAATTAATGAAATCAATATTTAATAAAAATTCTGAAATTCGCCCTAACAAGTCGACTCGGGCCACGTCTAGAAATCGGGTAAAAGTTATAAAATACGAACACCTATTCACTCACGAGTTCACTCGTACTAAAATTATCCGAATCCGATATCTAAATCCCAATCAAAACTCAAAAATTCGGTTAGGGAACTTTTCCCCCATTTTCCCAACTTTTCAATCAAAAATCCGAAATTAAATGGAGCAAACAACTATAGATTAATGAAATACAACCAAAAATGAGTTAGGAATCGTTACCCCAAAGCTCTCTCTGAAAATTCCTCGAAAAATCGCCAATTCCCGAGCTCAAAATGTTGAAAATGAGCAAAAATCACGAACCCTTGCATTTAAGTGTTCTGTCTAGACATCTCGCACCTGCGGACTCTCTGTCGCATCTGCGACTACCGCAGGTGCGGAAATGCATCGCACCTGCGCTTTCCCTTCGCACCTACGCCCAACTGCCCGCATCTGCGACTCTCGCATGTGCGGGAAAATCTTTGCACCTGCGGTTCCTGCCCAGCTCCTTCTTGGCCGCATATGCGGCTTCTTCTTCGCTTCTAAGGGCTCGCACCTGCGGTTCCCACTCCGCAGGTGCGGTTACACCAGTAGCAGCAGCATTTCAACTGTAAATGCCTAACTCCAATCAAGCCGCTAACCACCTGAAATCTCCCCGAGGCCCTCGGGACCTCAACCAAACATACCAACAAGTTCTTTAACAGGATATGAACTTAGTCGAATTCTCAAATCACATCAAACAATTCTAAAATCACAAATCATCCTCCGATTCAAACTTAAAGAACTTGAAACTCCAAATTTGATAACCGATGCTGAAACCAAGCAAACCACATCCGATTGACCCCAAATTTTGCACACAAGTTATATTCAATATTACGGACCTATTTCAACTTTCAGAATCGGAAACCGACCCCGATATCAAAATTTGCACTACTGGTCAACATCTCCAAAAATTCGACTTTCGCCATTTCAAGCCTAAATGAGCTGCATGCCTCCAAAACACAATCCGGACATGCCTTTAAGTCCAAAATTACCTAGCGGAGCTAACGGAACCGACGGAAATCTATTTCAGAGTCGTCTTCACATAGTTCTGACTATGGTCCAAAACTTAAGCCTTAGCCCTCAATTTAGGGACTAAGTGTCCCAAAACATTCCAAAAACCAAAACAAACCCTCCCGGCAAGTCACAATAGTAGAAATAGATATGAGAGAAGCAGTTAATAGGGGATCGGGACTATAACTTTCAAAACGACCGGCCGGGTCGTTACAATTAAATGCTTCATCTTTGTGTCTCAATAAATATATATAAGTATATCTAGAACTATCATCAATAAAAGTTATAAAATATCTATTGCCGCCTCTAGTTAGCATATCACTTAACTCACATATATCAGAATGTATTAAATCTAATAAGTTTGTATTTCTTTCAACATTTTAAAAGGTTTCTTATTCAATTTAGATTTAACATACAATTCACATTTTTTAAATTCTTTTAAGTCACAGGAAATCAGTTCACTTTTAACCATTCTTTTCATAGTACTTCGGCCAATATGTGCTAATCTATGATGCCATAAATAAATTGAATCCAACATATAAACAGAAGCATCATTCTTATTATTAATAATAAAACCATCATTTACAGAGAATTTGACCATTCTATCAGTAGGATAGCCTTTTCCAACAAAGACACCATTTCGGGACAAAATTAATTTTCCCGATTCAAATACAAATTTAATACCTGTTTTGTCCAAAAGTACCCCACTAACAAGATTTTGATTCAGATTAGTAACATGTAAGGCATTGGTAAGAGTAACCATCTTGCCCGAAGTAAATGCAAGTTCGACATTTCCCTTGCCAAAAACTTTGGACCTTCCCTCATTTCCCATTTGAATCTCTTGTTCATTAGTTGCTTCTTTGTAAGTCTTGAAAAGGGACTTGTCGTAGCAAATATGAACTGTGGCACATGTATCACACCACCAACCAGAAACTTTGCCTTGTATGGCATAGATCTCGCTCACAGTAACAACGATCTCTTTATTTTCTTTTGTTGAATTCACTTCTGATTTCTGAGTTTTCTTAAATCTTCAATCTCTAACATAATGGCCAGGTTTTCCGCACACAAAGCAACCTCCTTCTTTGGACTTCTTGAATTTTTTTTATCCTTTTTAGGACCGAGAGAAATTCCTTTGCTTTGCTTTCATTTATTGGATTTGTTTGAGGGCTTATTCAAAGCATTGGCTTTATTATTGTCATTATAAGAATTTTCATTCTTATCTCTCTCTCTCGATTCCTCTTCGATTCGAAGGTGCTTTTGAATTTCTTCCAAAGAAAATTCTTTAGAATCATGGAGAATTTTCTTCCTATATCATTTCCATGATGGTGGCAATTTTGCTATAATCGCACCAACTTGAAAAGATTCAGGAAGTTCAATTCCCGCAACCCTCAATGATTTACAATAACTTGTAATTCATGTACTTTTGCTAAAATAGGCATATCATCGCTAAACTTGAACTCAAAATACTTTGAAACCAAACACTTTTTGGTATCTTCCTCCTCGGCTTTATACTTGAATTCCAAGACATTCCATATTTTCTTAGCAGAAGGCTCGACATTGTAGAGATCATAAAGGTGATCTGAAAGTGCATTGAGAATGTGACCTTTACACACGATTTCATCTTCCTCCCTCTTTTTTCGTTGTGCCTTGAGTTCTTCAGAATCATCATCCTTTGGCGAAGGAATTGGAGAAAGATTTGGATCAAGCACATAAAATATCTTCAAAGCAGTAAGCATAAACTTCAATTTGTCCCTCCACCAGTCCATCTTGTGAAATTTGCACCATCGAATCGATCAAGATGGACAAAGTCTTGGTTCATGAGTTTGTTTGTATCAGTATCCATGAAAAGTAACACAAGACCAAATTCCTTTTAATTCCTTTGAAGTCAACAGTAACGAAACTAAAAGGAACAATGGTGTTCGAAACCAACGAATCCAAAACGTAACAGGGAACTATGTCCTTCTAACCCGTGATGAAAAAATCAACAACTAAGAAGAATATCATGTTGTGCAAAATAGAAAACTGTACAAATATCGCTTTTAGACTGTCATAAAAAATATGAATAACGACCATAGATTAGAAGGCTTGAAACACGTACAGAACGCTTTCCTAAAAGCGATATTTGCACCCTCTCACCTGCGAGATTGCTATGGGATTATTGGCAAATAGTTTAGTGGATATGACAAGCCTATAAATTTCTACACTAAGCAAACAACAGAGAAATTCTATTAGAAAGCAAGAACTATGAAACTTGATATTTAGAATAGGAAATTGGAGAAGGAAAAGTACTTTGCAGAAGGTTGTATAGAACTCTCCGTAAAATAACGTTTTAGAATTCAATTTTGTTTGAAAGAGAAAACCAGTTTCTTTATATAGACAAAACAGTTACAAAAGTAACGGACATATCCATTCAAGCAAAGGCACACCCTTTCATTTAAACTTTTGAACTTTTAAAATATTAATTATATTTAAACAATAATTTTCTAACAGTTGACATCTATAACAAGGTTATAATTTTATTTCATAAGTTGTAGATTTACACTCTATGCAATAATTTATATTTTATGTAATTAAAATAAAGACTATTTGAAAAGCTAATCACATAGAAACGTCCAAACCAAAAAAAGATTTTTAAATTTTATGTAAGATCTCAACATAAAATTTCAAGTTAAGTATTTGTACGTAGTCTCTAAACTTCTAAACATGGTGGGTTAATTTATATATACTGAACTTAATCTAAATCAAACAGTCCCTCAAGTTAAATAATTACGGTATGGAAAAAATTACACTCAATAGTCATTAAAGTAGCTTTAGCCACGTGGCTATCAAATAGACACTAAAGTACAAATTAATACTACGTATGATGAGAATTTTAATAGACCCCACGTTATTAAATGTTGTGCCTGACAGATTTCCAAATCTAACCCTAAGCGAGACTACCTGCTTATCCCCCATCATTAGAGTAGAGTATGGATGGACCAATATACAATACAAAATTATTAATGTAAACAGAGAACTCATTAAAAATATCTGGCAAATTATATAAGTTGCCACCTGACGTATGGCCCAAATCACTCTTACATACTTTCTGCGGACGATAATCATATTACACACGCAATCTTTCTAAACTATATCTAATACACACCTCTTTTGACCAGGTTTAAGTGTGTGTAACAAAAATTGGTAGAAGCGCGTTGACAGTAGAAGCAGACAATTTCTGACTTAAATCAACGGCCAGAAACAAATCCCAACGGCCATTTTTAAATAAATAAAAGGACCCTCAACCCATTTCTTCTCAAACTGGACCAGTATTCACCTTCATCTTCCTCCTTGAAAGCTCGAAGTTACAGAAAATTTCTTCTTCTTGACATCTTCTTATTCGTTTTTCTGTTGCCAATATTACAATCTTCTTGTACTTCTTCCTTCTCTTTTTCAACATTAGGGTTCAATTTCTCGGGTTCAATTTTAGGGTTAGGGGAAATGCATAATTTGAGAAAATTTTGTTACTGTGGTGAAGAAGTTGTGGTGATACAGTCATGGAGTGTTGATAATCATGGTCGTCGATTTTACGGATGTCCATTTTATGAGGTAAATATCAATTGTACTTTTATAATCGATTTTATATTACTTAATAATTTTTTCTCTTTAATTTTTAGAGGGACAGTCGCTCGGCATGTAATTTCTTTATGTGGTTTGATCCGCCAACTCCAGAACACTTGACAATTGTAATTTTGGGACTGCTTAAGAAGAAGAGGGCGTTTGATGCATTATTGAAGGAAAATAAGAATCAACAATCTGGAGGAGATTGTGTGTGCTGATTTTAATTTTAATTGTATTAAAGTTGATTGTGTTTGGTAGTTCTAAAGATTGCTATATAATGTAAGAAAATGAATGAAGCTTTTTGGTGGTTTTTGTATCCCTTTGTTAGAAATGAATAATTTTTTTTGCAACTGTTAATGTTGTTTGGTTTGTGGTTGTTGCTATATGAGCTGAAAATGCAGATAATATACTGCGTATACAGTTAAATAGTGGCTGAAATTGCTGCCTAAAATACAACTCAAATGCTGAAATACTAATGTAGTAACACTAAAGAGATGAATCTGCCCAGAAATTTTCAATTTAAAACACATATCATCATAGAGTAAAGGTGTTTATTACAGTCACCTAATAGCAGCCCGCCTTAACAAAAATATAGGTTGACATCTTAACAACATACCAAAATAACAACAATAACAACAACAACAACATTGAATACACCACTTAACAGCAATTCCAACATAACCTAACAACAATTCCAAAATAACTTAACAGTCACAATAACAACATTCAATACACAACTATATGTAGTTGTTCTTGGATGGCTAGGATGATGAACTTGCTTGACTTAGATTGGAATGGGATGCAGCAGTTATGGAATGGGATGCAGCAGTTCTTTCAAGTTGTCTTCTAGTAATGGCTAGTCTACCATTCTATTTTACTCCACTTGTTGGCTTGTAGGTACATTCATGAATATCTGTTGAGGACCTCTTTTTACCACCATGAGAAACCACTCTTGGTTTACCTCCAACAGACTGCCAAAACAGAAAATATATAGTAAAGTAGTTAAACCAAACAAGACATAAAGTTAAGTTTGAAGTACTTACTAAATAAACTTATGAACCCACTGCTTGATTGAAACAGTCTAAACCCAGAACTTCTAGTTCCTCTTCCACTACCTCTGCCAGGTCCTCTTCCTATTCTAGGGGCAGAAGTAATTGAAGCTGAAGGTGTATTACTTTTTCTACTTCTACCAGTTCCTCTTCCTTTGCCAGCAGCAGCAGGGGCAGAAGTAGTTGAAGTTGAAGCTCTAGGAGCAGTTGTTCCTGTTCCTCCTCCTCTGCCTCTTCCTCTTCTTCCACATCTTTCTCTATAAAAAGCATTTGTAGGAGTAGAATCTGCAGGCCTTGGTTTCTTGGGGTAGCTCCTTTTGTCATGTCCATAGCCACTACAGTTTGGTTGAGACATAATCTTATCCCTGTAATGCTTTGCAAGGTATCTGGAGTTGCAGAGCTTGTTTTTTTTTGTTCTGTAATACTTGTGGACAGGACAATACTTTATTACCTTAAAATTATTAGATCTTCCATCTCTGCTTGCAGCCAACATCCATGTATATTTTTGGTGCATGCATTTTACCCTCACCCTACTAGGTTTATTAGTATACTTTTCAATTTGAACTCATTTCTGAATTGCATACTTAGTAACAGCCAACCTAAAATCATCAACACTCTAAAAAATCAGCCTCAACTCCCAGGTTATTTTCTTGACAGTTGGATCAAATATCAAGGCATTTTTTCCTCCTCTTGACAACCATTCTATCCTTATGTTCTTTATCAAATTCATCTTCAGCATATGAAGGAAAGCTTTCAGCATCAGAAGACCCAAAATAAGGCTCATTTGTCCTTACTAAGCCTATGTATATATTTTTCTTGCTACCAGTTCTTAATTCATCAAAACGAATATCAACTCCAGCATCACCTAGGTTAATCCCTACACTCTGCAAATTCTTCATGAACATCAGATCCATAATCATTATCATCAGGAACATATAAGTCTACTCCATCACTCTCATCACTATCAGGATTATCAAAGTCTGAATCATTCTCATTGTCATCCCCACCCTCATCATCATCTGATTCACTATCTACTTCACTCTCTTATTTTCTTGAAGGTGAAGGAGCAGGAGCAGGTGCAGGAGCAGGGGCAGGTTCATGCTCACTATCTTCTTCTTCTAAGATTATTGTGCTCTTAAAAGCTCCACTATTACTCCCACCAATCCCTTTACTAGCCTCATTTATGTCAATAACATTTAAAGGGACAACACGAGTCACATAAATATCTAAGGTATCACCATCTTTCAATTCATTACAAATGTCTAATATATCCTTGTCTGTGAGAATATTTACCAATTTATCTGTCCTATCCATTGGACAAATATACAGCTCAGCCACATTCTTAAATTCATATAACTTAGTGTAGTTTATAAGTTCAATAAAAGACAGTAAATCCACATCTACATCTAAAGTCAATGCTTGACTACCCCCCACAAAACGAGCAAAGTTACCAGGAACTAAGACCCCATCATGGTACCACTTGAGTGTAATCAATTTAAAAGATATTTTTCTGCAAACTAACAAGGGAAAAAATAAATCGACTGCCACATGCAACAACTGGAAATAAAGAAATACAGATGAAATACAAAAGTGGAGACAAAGACAATAACATATCACATTGTTCAAAGCAATGCTATTACAATAATCACTTAAACCCTAACTTTACACATGGTTTGCAAACACAAAGTAAATCTTTTTATAAAAAAACTCTTTGTAAAGGCAACAACATGACAACTTCACAGTAATATCGACAATGACAAAAGATTCCCTTTTTAAAAAGTCCGAAAACTCTAAAGCAAATAGAAAAAATTTCGAAAAAGCCCTAGGTTCAACCCACCCACTACTAAAATAAACGGATAATGCAAGAAGGAGAAAATTACTAACCTAAAACCGCATAAATCCACCTCCCATACAAGATGAAAGCCTCGCTTGAGATAGTCGTCGGAATCGCCTTCACTAGCGCTCCTTAGAGATGTATGGAGAAATGAGAGTTAATTTGGGGTAAATTAGGTTTAACCCTTTTTAACATATGGGTCGGGTTAGTTAATATAATATAAGGAGTTAAAAATGAGTGGGTCAAGTTTATAAACTAAAGTCAAACGCGTGAAATACACGGATGAACTTTTTACGGGACCTGATCAAAAAAGGTGTGTACTAGATACACTTTAGAAAGGTTACATGTGTAATATGATTATCGTCCGCAGAAAGTGTGTAAGGGGGATTTGGGCCATAGGTTAGGTGGCAACTTATGTATTTTGCCAAAATATCCTACATATGAAGTCTTAGATTAGTAAGAGACGGGGCTTGGATATGAACTTTATCGATTCTGAACCTGCAATTGAACTCATAGTAAATGAGTTCGCAATTAAATATGTAAATATATTTAATAAATTTCTTAATATAAATATAAAATTTGATCAAGAGTTAGCGGGTCTATCCGAACTCATATATAATAGAAGGGCCATATATCTCACTTCAATAGTTTAATCTATTTTTCGTATAATGAGATATGTTATTCTTTGCCAAGAGATCTAACTTCTAAAAATATTTTAATCTTTTTTTTCGTAGAATGAGAATGTGCTATTATTTGGCAAGATATCTAACTTCTACAGGTTTGGTATGGTAGATAAGTTGCTACTTTTGTGTAGAGTTGTGAAAATGATCTTTGACAGGGACATCCATTCTTGGGGTTAATACCCCTGTGAATTGTGAGTAAAATTATCCTCAATGCTAATGTCTACATTCAATGTATCTGAGAACATTTGGTGGATATGTCCTCGTGGGCCAGAAAAAATGGTTGGTCTTTTTGACTAATAACACCTTAAGGTGACTTCTGAACCAACAATAAAATTTCAAATGCATCATTAATAAATACTAGCTCAAAGGGCATGTTTTTGTGGGTTGAGATCCACTCCAGTAAAATTCCCTCCATTAAAGTTCAATAGGGCATTAATATATTGACATGTGCTCTAATATATTTTCAGTGATCAGGATCTATTTGGTCTTTAACTATAGTTAATTCTTCTCTAACTTTTATTTTCCTCTTGAAGAATCGAGACTAGGCCCCCTTTTCTCCTTACCCTTCCAGCAAGTTCTGCATTTTTTTTTAATTTCGAGATGTTTTGTAATGGATTAACAATTATGAATAATTCAATTCGTGTATTATATGTAATTCAATTCTAAAATAGAACTAAATCATATTACTAGTGAATAAATAGTGTTCTTAGGAAAGGACAATATGCTGCATCTTCAACCCAATAGTGCCAAACATGAGACTTGTTATGTGTAACGACCTGGCCGGTCGTTTCAAGAGTTATAGCCCCGTTTCCCCATTTTTAATTCTTTTTGTGTTATTCAGTTATATTATGTTATATCGGGTTAGTTGGTTCGGATCCGGAAGAAACTCAGAGTGAATTGAGACACTTAGTCTCTTAAGTAGAAACTTAAGTTGGAAAAGTCAACCGGATATTGACCTATATATAAACGATCTCATATTTGAATTCTGATAGTTCTGTTAGCTCCGTTAGGTGATTTTGGACTTAGGAGTGCGTCCGGAATGTGATTTGAGGGTCCGTGGTAGAATTAGGCTTGAATTGGCGAAATTGGAAATTTGACGATTTCAGTCGGCAGTGAAAAATTTGATATCGGGGTCGAAATA
>AWOL01S0114449.1:0-11604 GCA_000715115.1 Nicotiana otophora
TGTTCTGATGTTATATGACAAGCTAAAGATTTAATGATGAACCTAGAGGCAGACCTAGCTTACCGGGTTTCGAATAAATTATTTATACGCATTAAGTAAATTTTTAAAGCTCCTATCATGTATAAGTTTGTGGTTGGCAATCTGATACAAGGCCATTAAGCAGACAACAATATGGAAGATTGATCTCAGACATCATAAATTCAACGGAAAAGCAAAACTTCAAGTAGCAAAAGGTGGCCATCACATGAAATCATTATGCTCGACTAGCGAATTGTAACTACAAATTCGACAAAATAGGGGCATAAAAATAAAATTACTCGAGCAATTCACTCAAAATGCAATATAATGGACGGCCATACAGCTCAGGTCCCCAAAAAAAAAAGGGAAACGAATAAGGTCTATGAATTACTAATTTTTTGCAACTTACTAGCTCTAGTACACTGATCACATATATCAATTACAACGAAAAGGATCAAGGTAGAGAATAATGAGTCATGAAACATAAAAAAAATGAACCCTCAGTCGAGCCAGGGAGAAAGGTTTGGAATAAAACAGAACTTTAATTCTATTGGTCAACAGTGGAGACCTCTAGCCACTCCCCGTCAACTGCTTCTTTCCACAATGTGANTTCATTTATATCTGCTGCATTTTGTTTTTCAAAATTTTATTGAGTATTAAAATTATGAATCACTATTTTAGTTGATAGGAGTGCAAGTAACTACTAAGTTTTACTGATGGCTTTGTACTGCCTTAGATATTTCGCTATTTGATCACCCATTTGTGCCACTTCTGGAGTAATTGGTAGGTCTTTCTGATACACAAGTCTTGGGATGGCCTTTATTTCTTAATGCATGTGTCCACCTATCCTAACTTTGAGTTAAGATAAGCCCTAATAGAGGCACCCCATTAGCTTGGAGAAATTTCGGGTGCTGCTTATTAATTACTAGTATCATATTATTACGAGATTGTAAAATTTCCCTTACATTCACTACCTTGATGCTTCCTGAATGATCACAGTTAAAGTTTTGTTCTGATGTTATATGACAAGCTAAAGATTTAATGATGAACCTAGAGGCAGACCTAGCTTACCGGGTTTCGAATAAATTATTTATACGCATTAAGTAAATTTTTAAAGCTCCTATCATGTATAAGTTTGTGGTTGGCAATCTGATACAAGGCCATTAAGCAGACAACAATATGGAAGATTGATCTCAGACATCATAAATTCAACGGAAAAGCAAAACTTCAAGTAGCAAAAGGTGGCCATCACATGAAATCATTATGCTCGACTAGCGAATTGTAACTACAAATTCGACAAAATAGGGGCATAAAAATAAAATTACTCGAGCAATTCACTCAAAATGCAATATAATGGACGGCCATACAGCTCAGGTCCCCAAAAAAAAAAGGGAAACGAATAAGGTCTATGAATTACTAATTTTTTGCAACTTACTAGCTCTAGTACACTGATCACATATATCAATTACAACGAAAAGGATCAAGGTAGAGAATAATGAGTCATGAAACATAAAAAAAATGAACCCTCAGTCGAGCCAGGGAGAAAGGTTTGGAATAAAACAGAACTTTAATTCTATTGGTCAACAGTGGAGACCTCTAGCCACTCCCCGTCAACTGCTTCTTTCCACAATGTGACATTGTTATCACCAGCAGCCACTGCCAACAAGTTTCCAGTTAAAGACCATGAAACCCTCCAAACAGGACTTTTAAAGTGTTTAAGAACCTTCCCTTCCCACTGATCTCCCTCCTTTGCCACGGTCCATATGACAACTGTACCATCTTCTGAAGCACTAGCAATTGTTGACCTTGGAAGGCCCAAGTTCGGCGCCCAGGCTACATCCCTAACCCAATTACTATGCATCTCAAGTTCTGGGAAGCAATCCATCTTCCATATGCCATTATATAACTTCCACACAGCCGCCAGATGCTAGCTTTTGAATAGGTTCAAGCACACCTGAACCTACTAAAGCACCAGGAGACATTGATGGCGCCCACGAAACAGATGTTACCCCGACCGGATGAGCTTGGTCTATTTTTGTGGTGTCTCAACCACCATCTGACCTGGCAGTGTGAACTGAGATATTACCATCAGAAGAACCACATGCTAAACAAAGCCCAAGTTCATGAGGAGCCCACGAAATAGAGTTAACGGACGACTTGTGGTCACTAAAAACATGAGCTTGTGTCCACTCATTCTGATTGCCTTCCTTCCAGATTATGACTTTACCGTCATAGGAGCAGGAAGCAAGGATCGACCCAAATTTGGGATGCGCCCAAGCAACTTGCCAAACAGGACCACTATGACCACTCAGAGAGGCAAGGTGCTGTGAAGCAGAGTTGTTGCCCACACCAACGATTTTTATGGTATTCTCAGATGATGCTGTTGCCATACGTTTTCCGTAATAACCCATAGAAACATCATAAACTGTGTCATTATGACCGGTTTCAATCTTCTGTGCAGGCATCTTCTCTTGTTTCTACGCAATATTTCTGTGCTCCTACATTTATCAGTTCGATCCGATTTTAGTAAACATCTCTGTTTGAAAGATAACTACTTTAAATACACTCCTTTCCACACACACCCTATATGGCTAGAGAAAGAACGATTGTAAACTATAAATGATCGACCAAAATAGATAACCAAGGCTAAATACTCAACCTAAAACATACATCACAATTAGCCCAAGCAATACATGCAAGATAGAACTATCAGGGAAATCTGCATTTGAGAATCCATCATTAGAGCTTTCGCATGATATTAATTTTAAGCTCATGGTCCTTCAATAATAGCACTTTAATTCAAGACATCAGACCAGAGGAAATAATAACAGGGTAACCCTTCCTTCACAACAACAAGTAGCAAGAAAGACAATGCTTCATTAATGAACATGGCATACACTGACTAGACTAGAGTAGGACAAAAGCAAATGATAGCTAGTATTATTTTGGCCCGGGGGAGAGCCGGCGAGGGGGCTTGGAGGGAGGGGGAATGATCTAAATCAAAGAATATAATGGGAGTACAAGTCAAATTAACCAAAAAATCAACCAACTTGCTGAAACCCCTTATATAATCATAAGAAGAAGTTGGTGAGTTGCAACATTAAAAGTTAAGCACATGAAATTGATGGCATCAGAGGATAATAGTAAAGCATTTGAGAAGTTCGAAGTAGCATATTGGTATAATAATTAATGTTCCACTGGTCCTGATCCTTCAAACAATATATTACAGTTACTATCCTTGTGGAAAAGAAGAAAACCTATATCACCGAAGTTCATATTTTCTTGAATAAACATCAGAGTTAGCTTCTACATTTCTGATACTATTCTAAGAATTTATCAATCAACAATACAAAGCTACAACCCTGAGATCAAAAGACAAGAATCATAAACCCTGACTTGAACTAATCTGATGACACTCTGTACGACTCATTGAAAACTTTTCACTGTGAAATATCCGTTAACTTTATCAGCTACACAGTTCCTCTTTCTAAGCTGACACTATACAAATGAGCATAACCGTGGAACGTTTAGCTACAGATTAACTCCCAATCTAGGTTTTATGTAAGCAAAAAAAACAGAAAGATGCACATACAAATAACACATTACTGGCATAAAATTATAAATTAGGCCGATCAGCAGAGTCACAATTAGCTGACTTGAACCTCGAGTAACGTTTGAGGTAAAATAGAAAACTCCAATATATAAACAAATATAGGTTGAACCTCCAGAAAAATATCAGTGCATTAATGGACAGGAAAGATCGGTTCTTTTTTCTCACTAAAATTGTTCAGAGAGTGATATTTGAAGAACACATTTGCATTAGATAAAGATCATTATATATTCCGAGCTTCTTTTCCCTAATTAGATACCAAAGTCCTGAGCAAAGAACAATCAAAATATGTTTATCTCGTCTTACCAGTGGTAAGTAGATTAACTCCAGTTGTTCAATTAACAGAAATATACAATAAATAACTCCAAATGTGATCCAATTCCAATGGGGAAATACCAATTGCTGAATAGCCGAAACCAAAATTAG
Source organism: Nicotiana otophora (assembly GCA_000715115.1). Lineage (NCBI taxonomy): Eukaryota > Viridiplantae > Streptophyta > Magnoliopsida > Solanales > Solanaceae > Nicotiana > Nicotiana otophora. Next base: position 4,055 of record AWOL01S0114449.1, read on the forward strand.
GCCCACACAGGGGAACCAACTCTAGGACTCAAACATAAGCTATGGGTCGAAACTATTTCCCATATATATGAATCCTCTATATTCATTTTGCTCCATCCGGTTCATTTCATTCCTGGGTTATAAAAATGATGGATCTAGAATTTCTACCTGGATCTTAATCCCCAAAGAATAAATGTTACCAATAAAGCATGGGGAAAATTGAAGAGCAATGTAGAGTTATAGTTACAGCCGCACAAGCATGGAGTATATATAAATCTGTCACAGATTAAGGGGTAAGGGAATGGTTTACCTGTAAAAGAAGGGCAAATCTGGAAAGAAAGAACTGAGCTGGTTTTTAATGCTTATTTAGTTGATTGTTGATGAATCCGCTGCGCTATTACACTAATATTGTTGATTTTTCGATCGGAACTCCTAAGGTTGCTCTGTTTGGTTTAACAATACAAAAATCAAAACCAAGAGTGATTGGATTAAAAAAAGCTAAGAGTTTGTAAATCGGACTACAAATTATCTTTTTATAGAAATAAAGGGACTTAAGTTTTCACCAACACTAATTTTTACAAATGTTCTACAATAATAATTCTTAAATTAATCAAAACACATCGACAAAATTCCAACAACTATAACTATGTTAGTGAATCACAAAATTAAAGGTAGTTACTTAAAGCTCTCACTTTTATCTTCGTCTGTTCTTTTTCACGCAAAAAAAAAAAAAAACAACCTTGCATTAGTCTTGGATGATTCTCTTGTCTCAAATGTTAGATTATTCAAAGAATTTTCTTTTTGGTCAATCAGAGAAATTCATTAGAGCTAACAATTTTATATTGGACAAAATTATAGTTTTAATTATTTTCTTAATATTTAGGATTTCTAAATCAAATAAAATTTAAGTTATTAAATTTTTTTCTTATTTAAACTTTATAAGAAGTCCTAATATTTAGAGCTTTAATGAGTAGTATTATTTTCCATATTTAATTTTTGTAGAAGTTATAAAAATGTGTACTATGACAAATGTAGTACCAAACAAACTTTTATCATGGACAATAGGTGCATAGTTTATAACTAGTATATTGGCTAATACTTTAAAAAGTTATCATTTTTTTCAATATCAACTAAAAATTTGTTATTCAATCATTGCTTTGAACCATGTAAACAAATTTAAACCAAAATTAAAATCAATTAATAGTTTAATTATTTAATATAAAACATTTATTTATTTAGGAAAAATGTTACATAACTATAATCTGTTAATTTTATATGTAAAATAATGGTTAATACTTTAAAGATTTATCCCCTTTTTAAATTAATTAAAATAAAAATTAAACTATTCCTTATTTAAAAATTAAATTATTCCTTATTTGAACTATGTAAAAAAATTTAATATATAAATTTAAAATCATTTAATATTTTAATTATCTAATTATAAATTATTATTTATTTAGACAATGTAATATATCTGTAATTCTTTATATGTTACCTTTGAACTATATATATATGAACCATAATACATTTGCATATCAAATTAGGGCTACTTTTCACCCAAATAATAGTTTTTATATAATATTTAAAAATTACATTCAATAATTAGAACAAATAACTATATTTAAAACTATAAAAAATATTAAGTGACATGGAGAAAGAGAGATCAACAAAGTAATTAGCAAGAGTCAATAACACTTATTATTTTGCAAACACAAAGACTCAAAAGTGAAATATGATCAAACAAGATTTTTTATCCCTTTGAGCATAGAATTCATAGTGAATAAAATTTTACTTAAAATTAAATAGTCAAATCATGAGATGAGCTTTAAGAATTTGAATCAATAAATAATGAATTATTTTTGTTACTATTGAGAATAAATAATTTACTCTCTAATATATATAACTATTAGCAAAAGAATCCTATTCAATTTCTTTTTCCAGATTTATCATATAATAAACATAAATTTTCATGCTAATAAACTCCTAATTAGGGTACATAAATGTTTTTCATTGAAAAGGGCATGGGTAGTGAAAGCAATTATAAAATAAAGCAAGACCAATTATAATATAGCATTCAGAATCAAATTGGTAAAATACAATCTTGAAGTAATAAAGATGAAATAGAAAAAGACAAGATATATTATACTTGAGTTATCATAAATTAATTTTTATCTTTCACATTTGTTCCAACAAATGACATGTCCCTATATTTTTTCATATATTAATTATTTATTGTGAAATATTAACTAAATGTTAGACTTTAAATTGACATGTATCAACTTTTTAAGGGCTATAAGTTAAATTCCTCGTTCCCAAATCTCAAAAAGATCAAAATATTAAATCTTTTAATTTGAATTATTTGTTAAATCTTTAAAGAATAGTGGTAAAAGCATTTTTGTATTGTTTATTTTCACTTTAGGTCATTAAAATAACTACAATTTTCTTAAATATTCCCTGAAAAATCCTCAAAATCACAATAAGGCATTTGTGAAATTTTTGGGACATGATTACTTTTTTTCATTGAAATAGGCCAATGGGGTCAACATTCATTATTTTTAGAAATTTATAATTTTTTGTTACTTTTAATTTATAACTCAAACACATTATTTGAAAATATCATAGTGATTTTTTATAATTATATACTCATTAATATGGGTACATGCGCAAAGCGCGTACCCTAAAATTAGTACTATATTAAAAGCACGAAGACATTAGCGAAATGTCCTTCGTCTTTTTTACCCTTTTAAAATAGAGTTTACAATGAACAAAATAGTCATTTGATTATTTCCCTAACATTTAGTAATAGTTATTTTAACTCATATCCTACTATTTAGGAATAGTTATCTTTTAAATACATCGTCAGCCCCTTAAAGTTGTCCACACTTTTTACGTAAATACTCCATGTTAAATATGTTCCATTTGAACACTTTAACCAGGCTTTTACTATGTCATTTAGAAATAAAATTCGTAGGCAGCAAAATACAAAATGTGCATGTAATTCATACACCAAAGTGACGAATAAAACGATTTAACTTTAAAAATTAAAAAATAAATAAATACACAAACCAGAATCCCACCCCACCCCATCGTCATCTTCCCCAACGACCCCTCCTCGTCGGAAACTTAATTTTTGGCTATTTCTTTTCCAGCTCTGTCTTCTTCTTTAGAAATTTGGTCCTCCTCACCCCTCCTGCTTCTTCTTCTTCTTTTACAGTGTCATTTAGACACAAAATGCTAACATGATAAGGTGAGTGTTTCTCATTTTTCAAGCGCGTAAAAATGGTCTGAAAGACAAACCTTTCATACTTCTTGCCGGAAAATAATAGCTTTTGCCGGAAAACTTTTCCGCTAAATATTTCTTTCTGTCTTCTTCTTCTTCTTCTCCTCCTCCTCCTTCTCCTTCTTCTTCTTCTTTATAGGGTGTGGGTTTGCTAATCCCGTATGCCACCCGACATTGCCTTGCCAGAATAATTGGTGCCGACAAACTGCGACCCATTTGGACTCCCGAGAAAACTTTCACATATGAAGATATTTTTGATGGGATCTTAAAAACGAGAAACAAAAATAAAAAATTTATGGTGGTAGCCAAATATAAAGGTAGCAGTGGTGTGCTTAGATTTGGAGGAGGAGATGGTAGTAATGGTGTGAAAGATCTAAGAATTTAAAAGAAATATTTACCTTAAATGTTTTCCGGCAAAAGCTATTATTTTCTGGCAAGAAGTATGAAAGGTTTGTCTTTCGGACTATTTTTACGCGCTTGAAAAATGAGAAACACTCACCTTGTTATGTCAACATTTTGTGTCTAAATGACACGGTAAAAGCATGGTTAAAGTATTCAAATAGAACATACTTAAGATGTAATGTTTAAGTAAAAAGTATGGACAACTGTAAGAGGCTAGCGATGTATTTTGCCTATTTTCCTTTAAAATTTGATGTCTCTCCTTCTTGTAATTGTAAGCTTGTAACTCTTTTTGTTTCATGTACAAATTTTCATTTCACATGGTATTACACTATCTATATTATATTAAAAGCACGAAGATACTCAGCGAAATGTCGTTCGTCCTTTTTACCCTTTTAAAATAGAGTTTACAATGAACAAAATAGTCATTTGATTATTTTTTTAATATTTAGTAACAGTTATTTTAATTAATTTCATACTATTTAGGAATAGTTATCTTTTAGTTTTTTTTATATATAAAATGAACTAGGAAATTTCGTATACTTTGGAGTGTTAAATATCTCCTTTTAGATTTAGGAGGGTAAGAATATTAAATATTTGCAAGTTGCAATTCATATTAGGTTTCGTTTACTTTCTAATTTCATTTAGATTTAGATTTCTGCTTTTAGGTTTAGGAAGGGTTTTTAGTTAATAAAATTTAGGGTTTTTTTAGTAAATAAACTTTTGATAAATTAATTATTTATAAATATATATTAGATAAAAAACGTGCATTTTGAACTCGATTTAGGAGTTTTTATTTTTCAAAAATTCTTTTTTGATTTTGAACTTTACACAATTTGACTTTATATAATTCTTTTTCTGTTTAAAATTGTACACGAGTACTCCTAAGAAAAATATTACAATTCCAATTGTCATCATCAAAACTTTGTTGTTGAGTAGCAGCTACAAAATTAAGGGGTTTCATATTCTTTTTCTTTGAGCAAAAAGTTTTTGTAGTTGAGTTTTGCATTCACATATTTATATTAGTAATTATATTTTACATTCACGCATTTATATTAGTAATTATATTTTGTATTCACGCATTTATATTAGTAGTTAATTTTGTATTCACGTGTTAGCAACAAGAATTTTATTTTATTTTTGTAAAAGTAAAATAAAACCAAATACGACGAGTAGTGGGATCCCGAGCTAAGCCTCGGCTAAACCTTGGATATCCGTATGGATTACCTTTGAGAGTTAAGTTGAAGATCTCGGTGGCCCTGTGAGTAGTTGATAAACTGCGATTGCAGTTTTCTTTCATACTATTTTCTTATGGCGTCAGCTCTGAAATTAGGCAAAGTTGCATGCCTTTTTTTCAATGCTTTAAGATGGAAGTACATCGAGTATAGGGTTTTCTCAATCTTCGTCCAGATGGACTCGATTGCTTATACCATTCCATCTATGCTCCTGAAAATAAATCAAGATCAAGAATGTTAAAAAGACAGAGTCATCCTATAGATTAAAGAGTTATTTTTTTCGAAAGCCGCATTCTCCCTTCTATCTATCTTTAATTGAGTTATGAACTTTAGGTGTTTAGATATTTCAAGCAGAAGCAGTAATTGAACCACCATAATAAGAAAGCTAGCAAAAGGAAAGGCTTAGAGTCGGATTCGACCAAACAAAGCAGTATTCTTGCATCCTTTTCATGTTTGAAATCGACTAAGCGTTGCTCGATTAGTAGTTGAATTTTGCATTAATGTTTAATCAATACATCTCTATTTTGGTATTTTTGATTGAACTTGACAATTATCATATTGCATCACACTTTGTGCTTCGACATTTTGTCAAGCTATATAACTAAGATATTTGATGTGGTACACACGTGCACTACAACTAGTTACTAAAATTGTCGTTGACTTTCTCATGTAACATAAATAAGTTGCACGTGTTATATAGTTAATAATGATTGCCAAAATTTAATCATTTATTGATTCTTTGGAAACTTAATCGTAAAAAATAATTTATATAATTAATAAATTAGTTAAATTTCAATAACAATTACCATAGCTTATATAAATCCAACAACAATCCCAACTTGTTCGTGTATCTTGTTTACAGATAATTACGATATGAGTTTAAGTTATAACTTATAAGTACTATTGTTTGCAAAATACAAAACTTCAATCACCTGTAAAAATAGCAAATAACCTGCTATAACCAGTAAAATACACTAATATCATAGAATTCTTTACACTGTAAATATATATAACTTAAATCCTTGAACAAATAGGTCAAATTTCATTCCCAACACTTGCTCAGTAGCTCTGATCAGAAGATATCCTCTGCAGGCGCTACAAAATGCTAAACATTTAGAAGAGATGTCAATGTTAGATACAGTTAGAGGCTTTACCTCTTTAACAGGTTCAGTTACACTAAGGCCTAAGCTAAATAAACAGGAAACCTTAAAAATTATTAGGACCAAGTTTAATATCATATGCATTATTATTTCTATTTAGAAACTAGCCAGCAGGCATGATTACCGGTAGTACTTCACGTAAGCTTATCGTAAAATATAGTAAAGGACCAAAATTAATATCATTATATATGCAGAATTAGAAGGGTGTCTAGGAGGCTAGATATAAAAATCTATCAAAGATAAATTAAAATAGCATCTCACCAAATATGCATCTCTTGTCACTGACATAGAGGTTTACTTTTGCGTAGAGATTGTTCAAACATGGCTGCAAGCAGGGATATCAAATACTATGCCTCTATTCATTGTTTCTTTTATCTTATGTAGCATTACAACCAGTAAACAGCAGAACTCAGAAGATAGGACAGCACAAAGCAATACAGAAACTGAAGGGCAAAACGGGTCAAGCACCAGTTTTCAATCACCTGGAGACACATTATTTTTATAAGGTTAGTTTCCCAATGTATTCATTAATCATTCAACATGAAAACGGGTAGATTTCCTGGCAGGCAGCAGCACATCAGATAGAGTTCATTTCAACATTTTCTTTTAAGCTTCGTTAATAATAGTATAAAGATCAGAAAATACAAGGGGGTCCGGGGACAGAAATTATAGATACCTTAGAAAATTTATAAGGTTAAAAGAAAAAAAAACTTTCACTTACTCAACCCACTGTACATCACTTCATATCTCAAGGGATCTCCATCTGGTATAGTTGAAGCGCACACTGAGCACTTCAAGTAATACCACCAATTGGACTAACTACTCTGGATGGCATTCTACTTGCATTGTCAAATCCTTGATCCCAGTATCATGTAATATTTCAGATACTTGTGCCTTTGCAGATAACTTCTCACTCTCGCTTGAGACGAGAAGATGAAGAGTCCCAATAACATCTGAGTTAGTGAAGCTCCAAAAATGCAGCTTCTGAATCCCAGATAAACCTTTTATCTTCATGACATCGTTTACAGCTTCCTTCAAATCATGTTCATGAGCCCTTGGAACTCTTTGCAGTAAAATTTCTGCTGAATTCCTAAGCAATGGGATTACTGAAGATATAATTAGAACAGAGATAAAAATTGAGCAGGCGGGATCAGCAACAAGCCATCCCTTGTACTTGATTAAGAGCGTCGAAATTACCACCCCAACACTACCCATGGTGTCAGCCAGAACATGCAAAAAGATGCCTTCCATGTTATGATCAATGTGCCGATGTTGCCGCTTATGTTTCTCAGTGACACCCTTGTCTTGACCATGAGAATAATCTGGTCCTTGCAAACTTGCAACAGAGCCGTGGTGCACCTTTATCGAAGAACTACTTGAGCTGCCAACATGACAATGTTGGTGAGCGTCATCATGATGATGGTGCCCATGGTTATGGTCATAGGAATGATCATGAGAATGAGGAGTCTTATGGTCATGGGAATGATCATGAGAATG
>AWOL01S0114455.1:0-16605 GCA_000715115.1 Nicotiana otophora
GAGAAGAACTTCAAGAGGAAGAAGATTTTTGTGTGTGGTATTGGACCAGACGAGTATAATCGTGTCTCGGCATGTCAGTCTGCTAAGGATATCTGAGAAGCTCTCCAAACTGCCCATGAGGGAACTACTCAGGTTATGCAGTCCAAAATTGATATGTTTACTACCGAGTATGAGCCTTTCAAGATGAATAATAATGAGTCCATTCATGAGATGCATACCCATTTTACCTCCATAATCAATGATCTTCATTCACTTGGTGAAATCATCCCGACCAACAAGCTGGTCCGAAAGATACTCAGTGTTCTACTTGTTCCTTGGAAAGCAAGGTTAATGCCATCACGAAAGCCAAATACCTACATAAACTGACTATTGAAGAGCTTATTGGAAATCTCAAAACGTATAAGATAAAGAGAAAGAAGGATCTTGAAAGAAGAGAGCCCAAGAAGGAGAAGAACCTGGTTCTCAAAGCTGTCCATAGCGACTCAACTAGTGATAAATCTGACATGACGTATCTCACTCAGAGATTTTAAAAGATGGTTCGTAGAAATGGTAGGATCCCAAAGAAAGAAAGCTCCAGCAGGAATTTCAAAGGAAATGATTGTTGTCATAAGTGTGGAAAGCCCGAACACTTCATTAAAGAATGTCTTCTTCATAAGCAGGATCATTACAAAAGCAACTTCGATAAGGTGGGGAAGAGAAATCAGGTCCCTGATAGGAAGTTCAAAAGAAAAGATACTACTGAGAATGTGGTGAAGCAAGCTTTGGCTGCCTGGGGGACTCCTCTAGTGAATCTGAATGTGAAGATGACAAAGGAGATACATCTATGATGGTTGTTGACAATAAATCTTCAGAATATGAGTCAATCTTTGCACACACGGCTAAATCTGATGATGATGATGATGACAAGGAGGAAGATGAGGTAAGTTTTCTTGATGTTCAACGAAATTTGAAACCTTACTCTAAGAAAATATTGATGTCCATAGCAAATGTGTTGATTGATGCCTATCATTGCCTTATTAATGAGAAAAATGCTCTAATTGAAGAAATTAGTGACATAGAACAAGAGAGAGATAATATGCTAGTTTCCATTGTAGACTTGAAGGAACAGGTAAAAGAAGTAACTAGAGAAAAAACTTTGTTGAAAAACCAAATGAAAAAAATGAATGGACACCCCTAAGGGTAAAGAAGTGGCTACTGAGGCTCAACTCGAGCTTGAGAGTGAGATTAAGAAAGTTAAAATAAGTCTTGTTGCTGAGCTTGAAAAGAATAGACAACTTCAAGAGGAACTAAAAGGGGGTTTAAAATGATCATGATAAGTCACTTAAATGTACTCGATCCTCTGATGTAACAATATCTATGTACAAGAGTAATGGTGGAAACAAGCAAGGAATTGGATTCCAAAGGGATAAAACCTCCTATAATCCCCATAACAAGTATGTAAATGTGGCTAATAATTGGTTGTGTACTCACTGTAATCAAATGGGTCAGTACAAGGATTCTTGTAAAGATAAAATTCAGTCTTTGCAGAAAAATAAAGTTTTTTTTGAAAAGAGGCCTACTGTTGAGGAACCTGGTTCCCTGAAAAGAAAATATGTGATGCATGCATGAGCAAAAAGGAGTTTGGTTCACCCATTCTATCATTATAAGGGACCCAAGCTAGCTTGGGTTCCTAAGTCTAATTAGTGATTTTGTGTGCGGGCTAGAGTGAGAGGTAGCAGTCAAAACTAGTACATAGGTAGCGGCTTCTCTAAGCATATGACTAGAAGAATGGATGATTTTCTCTCACTCAATGCCTTCCAAGGTGAAAGTGTGTCCTTTGGAAACGGCAAGAAGGACTATATTCATGGTGTTGGCAAAATTGGCAAAAAAATTTCTCATACAATTGAAAATATGTACTATGTGAATGGCTTGAAATATAGCTTGTTGAGTGTGTCTCAAATCTATGAAAAGGGAAATGAAGTGAAGTTCTTGTCCAAATATTGCATTGTCGCCAATCTTAAAACTGGTGAAGTGGTATTGATAGTCAAAAGGTTCAAGAACATCTATGTTGCAGACCTTGACTCACTGAATGGTGGTGATCTAACATGCCTAAGTGCCATTGATGATGATGCTAAGTTATGGCACAGATGATTGGGGCATGCGAGTCTTTCTTTGCTGATCAAGTTGGTCATAGAGGACCTGGTTCGTGGGTTGAAGCAGTCAATACTACATGTTACTTGGTTAATAGGGGCATGATCACGTCCCTTCTCGAGAAGACTCTCTATAAACTGCTCAATGGGAGAAACCCCAAACTAACATACTTGAGGGCCTTTGGATGCAAGTGTTTTATTCTTAACAATGGTGGAGAAGGTTCAAATAACAAAGAAGATGAAGATAGAGAATTTTTCAAATGCTCCTGGTGAAGCTATAGATATTGCAAATGGAAAGACTAATTTGATGACTCAAGTCAAGCACAGCGATGAAGAATATGCAGCAGAATTTCCAAAAGAAATAGAGGAACCTGCTCCCTCTATCACCTCGACTGAAGTTGACCATAGGGTTGTTGATACTGCATCAGGTACTTCTGATGCAGCACAAATAAGTGGAAGTCATAATTCTGTTGATGTTAATGGTGTTTCAAATATGGAGGAACATGGTCCTTCAAATTCTGAAGTTCAAGTATCCAGTTGGAAGCAAAAGAGTTCACATCCCCTTCAAAATGTGATCACACCCTTAGACTCTAGTATTCAACCTAGATCTAAGGCAAGGAACATGTTTTACTTCTCAAGCTTTTTGTCTCAAATCGAGCCTAAGAACATCAAAAAAAAGCATTGAAAGATGCTAATTGGATAGCTTCTATGCAAGAAGAACTTCATTAGTTTGAGAGGAACATAGTGTGGCACCTAGTCCCTAGGCCTTTAGACAGAATAGTGATTGAAACCAGGTGGGTGTTCCAAAACAAGCTTGATAAATTTGGAAACACAACGTGAAATAAAGTAAACTTCAAAAGGAACTATGATTAGTCAACAGAAGTACTTCAAGGAGCTGCTGAAAAGATTTGAGATAGAGAATGCTAAGACTATTGATACTCCTATTGCCACTACTACTCAGTTAGACATGGACGAATCTGGTTGTCCTCTCAATGAAACTATGTATAGGGGTATCATTGGATCTATTCTGTACTTGAATTCTAGCAAATCTGATATTATTTTTAGTGTTGGGTTGTGTGCTAGGTTCCAATCAAGCCCAAAATAATCTCACTTGAAAGCTGCCAAAAGCATTTTGAGGTATCCTAAGGGAACGCAGGACCTGGTCCTCCTCTATCCTTCAGGAGATGATTTTGACTTGGTGGGATATGATGATATTGATCATAATGTAAATCTAGTAGATATAAAGTGCACATCTGAAATGTCATATTTTCCGGGGTCATGCTTGATCTCACAGGGTACAAAGAAATAAAACTTTGTAGCTCTTTCAACTGTTGCTTCAACATATGTGGATGTTGCCTCTTGTTGTGCTCAACTACTATGGATCAAATAACAATTAGAAGATTTGAGTGTGTTTACAGATTGTGTGTCATTATTGTATAATTACACAAGTACTCTAAACATGGCAAAAAACTTGGTACAGCACAAGAGCACAAAGCGCATTGATGTGCGACATCACTTTTTGAGGGACAATAGTGAAAAAGAACTTATTTGTATGAATCTTTGCAAGATGGAGGATTAGGTAGCAGATATCTTCACCAAAGCACTAAGCAGAGAATACCTTGAAAGAAATCATCTGGAGTTGGAGTTGGAGTTGATCAAGTTCAACTAAGGACCCAGTCCCTTGATAATTGGCTATGCAAAGAAAGAAAGGTACAATGCTAAAAAGTATTTTTTTGGAGGCATCTAACTCAATTCGATACTGTTACAGGTATACATACATGGCAGTTTCAGAAGAAAATAAGTATTAGTGACATTGCACTTCTAGGAGTTTTTGCTCATAGTTTCAAAAACCATTAAGGAATTTGGTTCGTGTGACTCAAGTTAATGGTTTCTTCAATACTTATATGTTTTTTTAAACTACTGAAGTGTCATGTCATTAATTTATTCCTGCCTCTCTCCTAATTTTTGAAGGCCAAAATGTTAAACCTTTTTCTGAACTAACCCGTTGGCCCAAAAAAAATAATTTCCTTCTCTCACACCCAACCAAAATCAATTCTTTTCTTTTAAACCAGAATCAACCTTGTCTCAAAAAGAATCCATCTCTCCAAATATGCCAAAACTGAACCCAACTCTATCACCTTACAAAATCCTAACTCCATATGAATCAAAACCCCAAGAAATCTTTGTTAGATTTTGATAGACTTTAAATGAAAGAGAACACGGTAGATCTAATATTCTAAGAGTGAGGCTAAAATTGTTGTTGGGTTTGTAGAAGCCTTAAAGAATAGATGAATTGGTGAATGTACTATAAAATGGGGAACTGAATGAGGGACCTAATCCTTTTAGTCCTTCTCGGGATATTAATTTTGATGAGGCCTTTTTCTTAGCTTTGTGTTTAATAAATTTTTGATCCAGTAAAAAGGATTAGTGAAAGGTAGGTTGATTGATGATGATGTGGCGTCACTTGTTGATGTGGTGTATATGGAGGATGAGGGAAATGAAGTGGAAAAATCTCCACTTATGAGAAAGAACTCAAAGAAGAGTATAATAAAGAAAAGAAGCTCAGCTAAGAAAGATACAACAAATGATAAGGGTGAACCGATTAAGAAAGAGAAGAGGGAGACATGTCAGCTCAGAAAAAGAAAGGGTACTATGAATGAGGAGTCTTGTTCCTTAAAGAAGCAAAAGATTGAGTTGGAGAGGAAGGAGACTCTGAAGTTTTAAAATGTACTATTGGGCAGAGTGTTTGACTCTAATATTGCTGAAAAATGGAGGAACTTCTTGACAGTGTTGAGTTCCAAAAATAGAATCACTTCTTTATTCCTCCAAGTCCCAAAGTTTATAAAGAAGTAAAGATTTATATTCAAATTTGTTTGTTACTGACGAAGATACTCTGATGTTGTATGTGAATAGGCATGGGTTTATTCTTGATGAGGAAAAGCTTGATTAGATTCATGATGTTCCCTCAAATTTCTATCTTCTTTTGATCCCTGTGTTTGATGATATTGGTACTTTAGTTGTTTAAATTTTCATATTCTGTATTGTTGAAACTACTGTGCTTTTGTTATAATTACTCTACTATGGGCAATCACTCTATTTTGTGCAATGATATTCACTTGTTGTTCTTGTTACTGTTTATGTTGTGTTGGCCAAATGGCATGAGTTAATGTTCCTGAACTTCTTTTTTCTTGTCCTTCTTCTATTAATCTTTTCAATGATGCCAAAAGGGGGAAGTTCAAGGGAGTCAGATTGATAGTTGTCAAAGGATATGTTGTCTATGCGTGAAAGATTGGTGTAATAGTCTGTTTCGCATGGGGAACATTGCATTGTTATTATCATGTTGATTATTAGTAGGATCTATAGGGCGAACATGTAAGGAATCGATTTCGCAGGATAAATATCAGTCTGATCCATATGGGGAACATGTTAGAATATGATTCTCGGGGAAAATATCAATTTTGGGATTGTCATCATCAAAAAGGAGAAAATTGATAAGTTATACTATTTTGTATTTTGATGATTTGCCAAACGTTCTCGAGGAATCAGATATGATCAGTTCCCTTGGCTATCGTACAGTCAATTCTACAGCTGTAAAAGTTGTTGCACTGAACCGACTGGCAGCAGATATGTTACTTCATATTTTGATGCCACTAAAATATTCTCGAGGAACCAGATAGGGACCAGGTGTGAATCAGTTCCCCTGGTCGTCATGCAGTCATCTCTACAGTTGTAAAAGTTGTTGTATTATACCGCCTGGAAGCAATACATCATCACAACTGTAGCTTGCTAAGGCCAACCTAAAGGACACTCCCTTTCATCCTCTTTCATGACCTCGCATATATATTATCAACATGAGGTAAGGCGTTTCACTCAACACTTGTAAATTCAAAAATTATATTCTCTCAAGTGCTAGCCATCACAACCTTCAAGGGATCTCTCAAGAACAAAGATGCTACAACCTTAAGGACCAGATTTAGAGATTGAAAATATCTTAAGTCCTATGGTTTGTTGAGTCTTTGTTATTTTGTTCGTCACTTGTAATCATACACTACTTTCAAGAAGTGTCTTTGTAGGACAGATTTCAACCATTGTCGGTTTGGTTTCTTGACTAGAGTTAGTCAAGGTTTGTTGCTTTGTAATAGAGTTATTGCAAAGGGCTTACAATAGAGTTATTGTACGGAATTAAGAGTTTAATTCCTAGATTTCAATAGGTTGTAATATGTAGCTTGATCGGTTTAGTAAATTTGAAATCCTACTAGAGTAGGTTGTGATTTTTATTCCCTTGAGCAGGGAGTTTTCTTCGTAAATATCGTGTGCCTTTTATTTACTGCTTGTTTACTGTGAGAACAGATATAGAACCCGGTTCCCTATACTGTTTGATCTTACTTTCCGCTTATTTACTGTGGGGATAGATAGAGAACCTGGTTCTCTATAGTGTTTGGTAGACTCCTAGTTTCTATCAGATTTGTTTTAACCAGAAATCAAAGCTTTGTTAAGGACATAATAAAACTTCGAAGAATTAGCTGATTCGGAGGTAAAATGTAATAGAATCCAACAACATTTGTATTCTTTGAATTATTTTGTGTGTTCTTTCGTTTATTTTATGTACTCATATCAGGCCGCGAAGTCCATTTATTATTTCAGAAATCTTTATATCACACCGAAGTGCCGAACTCCATCCTATGATCTGATATTATGCTTCATTACAACGTTATGAGACTTGAGTCCCACATTGGTGTAATATGTTGATGACGGGTTTATATAGTCTTGGGTTGTCCCTGGGTCGTATCAATGGTATCAGCCACACTCACCGCCTTCTGTGCCCACCGTGCCATGAATGGTGACGCCGGTATGGCGATGTTCGTCCTAGCCTAGAAAGGTGTAAAGGTGTAGCGTGCAATGTGCTGTGTGGGATTTAGATAGTGTTGGGCTCTCCCACCTCAATAGCTAGCTTTTGGGGTGTTATTCTCCCTATGTTGTATCATCCGATGCATATTCATGACAAACTATTTTTGATTGGAAAAATCAATGTAACTCAAGAAAATTCCATGATTCATAGGAATCGTACACAAGAGATAATTAAGCCAACACAATTGAATGGCCAATTATCATTAGATCTACATATTAACCTAAACTTTAGAAAGAAAAAAAAAAGGTAACAACAAAATCCAAAAATCTTTGCTATTTACTTGACGGCTTTTTGATGAATATAAGTGCCTTAATTTACTAGTTCTAATTAACACGCAAAAACAAAATGTCACTACAATAACATGCTCCAATTTTCCATATTGATGAATTTGAATCCTCATCAGCCTGATTTTGAGCAACGTGATTGTATTTGGTCACATTCGAAAGATTGGCCATTAGAAGTATTCTGCTGATCATTTTCATCATTACACCAATCAGGAACTGGTACACCTACTGGAAAATTATCAAGAAATCTCATAATATCCTCATCCACTTGATTAGCCAGCTCTAATGAACCTTCCTTTGTTGTTATCCCTATATATATGAAGCAATAATTAGAGTTATTCAAGTGCTAAATGAATGAAATATAAAAAAGAAAGTAATATCGCATGAACCTTGTAAGATTTAAGCTATATATACTCACACACACTAACAATGTAACAAATTTTTATACGATCGGTTTAATTTAACATGTTATATAGTAGGTTNTGTATGTCTTGAGGGTATATAGGCAAACCAGCTCTTTGTCTTCTTTTTAGCCTTGTGTTCCAGTAATTCTTGATTTCATTGTCTGTTCTACCTGGCATCTGTTCGTGGAATAAATACAAAAAAGAATGAGACAATTTGATAATTATATAGAACACAAATAATTCTTGATCTCAATGGCTAGGAGCTAACTAAAACCATGTATATGTTGTTGTGAATCCGAGTTTTAGAGTGGGTACATTTTTTTCTTCATGTGTGCCAATTTTTTTTCGTGTGTGTTTGAGCTAGCTCGATGTAGACTTCTTTAAATTTTGACATCTCTTAATAAAAGTTCTGACTCCCGACTTATTAGCGCATGCAGATTGTGTCAAAAAGAAGGAGATGAAAAACTTAAAACAGTAGTACTATTGTTATAAAAGAATCAATAACCTGAGCAGCCATACGAGCCCATTTGTTTCCAAGTTTAGCATGAAGTTCCACAATAATCCTTTCTTCTTCTAAAGAAAATGCACCTTTTTTAAGATTAGGCCTCAAATGATTAGCCCATCTTAACCTACAACTTTTCCCACATCTCATTAATCCTGAATTCCTTTGAACTGCATTCCAATTTCCTTCTCCATTTTTCTTCACATATTCCATTAAAATCGCGTCTTCTGTTGCTGTCCATGGACCTTTTTTTAATACTTGCCTTGTCCCTCCATTATTTCTTGCTTTCAATCCTCCTCCATCTGGTGCCATTATTCCTTTCTTTTCCCTGTCCAAAAGGAGAAAAAATAATAAACAACAAATGGAAATATTGAAAATTATTAGTGTTTCTAAGTTTGTGTCATGATATTGCTAGCTAGTTCTTAGTATAAACATTGAAAAGTGATAGAAATTTACAATTCTTTATCTGGGGTTTTCTTCTTTATCTTCAAGAATGAATTTGGATGGAAAAATAAGCTAAAAAGGCTTTGTTTTTCTCTCTTCTTTATTTTTTTTTTTAAGTGTATTTTTGTTGTTTATCTTGTATAGACAAAGATGGTGAGGGAGAATATGAGAGGGGGGGAGCAAATGAGAGAAGTTGAGAAAGAAGTGTGGGAAGAGAAGAAGTGAGAGAGTCGACGAAGAAGTTGGCAAGAATTTATAGGGGTGACCTTATATTTCGTTCCCGAGTTGTAAGTTCTATGCTTCAATTATTTTCTGAGGTTTCTTTGTCCACACTTTTATCTCTTTCTAATTCATGCTTTTCATCACTTCCCTTAATATGGCATTAGCATGTCCCAATATTCAGATACTCTTATTATTATTATTATTTCCTCGAGTACATGTTACCTCTCATCAGCATAAATATCGATATTTTGTTTAACAAGGCTTGGACATATGAAAGAAAATTACCTGATTTTCGTTAGTGATACCTGAACCTATTTTTATATATTATTCCCATAATTTTATTTTATACGAAGGTATTTGAATTAATATATGAATTTTCTTATACTATGATGTATTAGTAGTTGTCGAAAAAATATTTAAGGAATGGTTGAAAAATTAGTTCATATCTAAACGAGAACTCAACTTTCTTTTTTCACCAACATCCGCTTCTCACCCAAGAAACAGCTGAAAGTCCTTTCCTTTTACTATAGCTTTCACAGCTCGATGTCGTTTGGTAGGATAAATAATGCATGCATTAGTTTTCTATATTAATAATATCTTATTTGGTACACTTTTTAAACATATGCATTAGTTATACATCATATTTGGTATTATCTTATGCATAAGAAACCATGGTATTAACAATGCAATAGATTTTAATGCATGCATTAGCTTAGTTAAAGATAAAATTGGCATTCAAATTTTATACTTGATTAAAATATGTTATTATATTAATGCACACCTGATGTAAAGTTTGATACTGAAATTGCTCCCGCTATTTATATCTATACTCCACCAATTTATTCATTGTAAATTTATAAATTTGTAGTCTACTACTACGTACCGGAATGTACTTGTAATCAACTCATTTTTCTTTTATTTTTTTAATTCATACTTTCTTTGCCTAATAATTCAAAAAAGTGGGAAATAAAATTATATCCCTAGTAGATAAATAAATGCTTATATTTTCTTTTTTATAAATAAATATCCGATTCTATACTACAATATAGGTACTAAAATCAAATAATTATTTTTAAACCTTTTTCATATAAAAATATTCCTCAACATATGTTTCTTTTAAAAAGATAAAGTAATGGACTAGTTATAAAGGTATTTTTGTAAACAAACAATTCTTTTAGAAATTGTGCAATGCTTTAATACATTAAATCAAACTGTCCGCATAACTAATACTAACATTACTAATACACCATTGTTAAAATTATTCTTACGCACCCTACCAGACGACACCTTCCACTCCTCACGTCAAGGCACGTCAAGGGTATTTTCAACCTTCACTTACTAAATTACTTCAAACTCTACCTATTTTTCCTAGAGCAAAAGGTTCGAAGATGAAAATTCAACATGTTCTTTTTATAAAAAAAATTGTACACATTGACTTAAATAGCAAGAAAACGGGGAAAATAGCAACAAAATATAACGAACGAGCTTTCTAATCTAAGCTCGAAACGAATTTATTGTTGGCATGTTGACATTCAATTTGGTTGTGAAAATCGTACTAAAAATCAGTGGAGTGATGTGAGACATTTCAAGACGTCTCAAAAAGAAAAACACTTCATATGATTTAATTGCATTGGAAGAAGTAATAACTGTATGGTACAGTGTAGTAGTTAGGGTAATCTGACGGATAAAGTGATTAAATTTAGTAAATCTCGTACGCTTCTAACAAATACACAATATTCTTATTCAACTGTATTCTTTCTTTTGAGAAATAGCATAAAGGTTATTTTGACCTTTTACTGGATAATTTACATTAAAATTCTACCCTTTGATTTCTACTTTTTCTAGAGCGAAAAGCATGAAGATGAAAATTTGACATTTTCTTGTTTGGTTGTACCCTTCAGCAATTGTTTAGTTACTTTCTGCCTTTCTGGCATAAACGAATACACGTTCGATTGCACTTCGGGAAACTAATTTGGACTACAATCTTCAGTCCCGTATCAATAAAATCTGAAATGACCAAAGGCAGCTTACTAAAAATGGAATTAAATTAGGATTACTAACATTACCTTAGCTTTTGCTCAGTCTCCGTGTCCCGCCCCAAAAAACCATCCTTCTCTTTCCTTTTGAAGGATAAAAGGAAAGAAAAGAGCAATCCAGTTCTTGCAATTGCTACCAGGATGAATTCAGCACGGTTTCCATAACCACGAGTATACACATAAATTGTTGATGTCAGCTCCGGACAAGATTCAAGGTATGTTGAAATGCTTCATCCTAAGGCGGGCATACCACCGATATGATAGCAATACCCTGCAAGAAAATTCTGGACCAGACTAGAAGTAGAGAAGTATTCATTCGTCTCCATTCCTCCAGAGAGTATAATATCCAGTTTCTCCTATCCTCTGAAGATAGAAGTGGATTGCGAACACAGGAAATAAATTGAACCTAGCTAATTGTAAGCAGCTAAGGATGAGGCCTCTATCTTCTCATGTTGCTGTAATGCTAGCCTTCTATGTAAGGAATGACGGAAAACTCTCACTTACATTGTGCTGATTCACTGTGTTAGATATGACACCGCCCCACAAAGACTTTTGAGAAGTTACTTTGAGAAGTGATTTTATTGTTTGATTCAAGGTCAAATATATCTACATTTACGCTGATACTTCTCAGGTCATGCATCATCTCATGCAACAACTTTCTGAATTGAGCAATGTGATGTAACTCACCTTGCTGATTCAAAATCTTAGGATAAACTGATTTTGGTGATAAGCCTGGGATTTCGTGGACTATAATATCCACCACCAGCTCACGTGGTTTTGAAGTTTTCCAGAGAACACGTCCACACGCATATCAGCACATCAAGGGGATAAATTGATGGTTTCTGGGTGAAGATGATGCGGTTGTGAAGTAGCAGGCTTTAGTCTTTTGAGAAGCAACCATGCATCAGAGGCAGGACACCCCTGGTTCATTTCAATAGCAACTGGAATTGGGGATTCTTTGTTCAACTGTACAAGCATTGTTCCCTGCAAGGCACATATTGCCCAAAACATTCACATGCACAGAGCATATTTGCTATGTGAAGTACTAATTTTAAAAGATAATAATCCTTCAGCAGGAGAACAGCTTGCGCACCAATAACAATCAAGTTATTAATCGTTCATATATCTTTATAAATAATTGTACAAAAGATTTATTTAAGAAAGGTATTAGGTTGGGGTTGACCACGCATAGTTTATTGATCAATGTTATATATTTAATACATGCATTGTCCTGCCATTTAAGAAAATCTATCCTTGGCTGTTTTTCCCTTTAGTCTTAGAGATGTACTTGCACTGTACTTCTTGATAAAAAAACACTTTCTATTGTGTTATCTACATTTAAGGCTAGGGTGAATTTTATATAATAAACCGATACAACTTAGAACATTCATATGGACTTCTATTAAGAAAAATCCCTTCACAAATAGCAGGGAAATACCTCAAAATTAACCAAGAATTTCTGAAAACGTTTCAGTGTCTCCTTCATGTGACTGATTCGTTTGCCATCTGAAGAATCAAGAGCAGTAGTTACCTCTGCAGGAGAAAAACCTATTTCTTTCCGCACAACCTGAAGCACCAAAATTTAAACAATGATCAGATTCTAACAGTCAGCAGATCCAATCTTCAGTAACTTACATCATGATCAATAAGGATCTCAGAGATGAGGCTGCCATCATCAACATAAGCCCGAAGCTCGTATTTACTCCTCTGTCTATACTGAAAGCCCTTCACACCAGTGAGAAAGCACTGCAGATTTAAGCCAAATCTCAGTTTCTAATTAGCCATGACAGATAATTATACCTAAAATGACAAGCAACAGAATTCAATGTTTTTGCATCGCCGGAGGCAAAACATAATATTCAAACTGCCTCAATCGCAATGGCTAAATTACTAACTATATATGCAAAGGAAGTCAAGACGAGGCACAATAGAAATGAACCAAATACACGTAAAAATACCATGCTAGAAAGAGGAATGCTGCCGAGGGTCTTCGGAAACAGCCTCTTTATCCTCACAAGGCTGCATACACACTACCCCCTCAGACCCTACCTTGTGGGATTACACTGGATTTACTGTAGTTGTTGCTAGAAAGAGGAATGCCATAACTAGGTTTTTCTTGATAGATTGCCATTGGCTCAAGAAAAAATATATTCCGACTTAAGCTATTGTCATAGACGATGACATGATCCCAGATAGCATGGAGCACAATGTGGAAGATCCCAAGATGTCAAAGGGACCATTGACTCGTTCCAGGACCAAGAGCACCCAAGGGATTGCATGTTAAGGAGCTACAGGATTTTCAAGAAATGGCTAGAAAGTGTTTGGAGAGCTATTTAAGCATTCTTGCAAAGAATACCATGTTTGGAGACTCAAGGATTGCATGGAACAAGATGAGTAGAAAATTGCTTGAAAATTGGAGTTGACGCACCGCATTGGCCTAAAGATTTGGCCCAGCATCTCGCACTAGAGCATGAAAATTTCCTGGAGACTTGTCTTTTAGAGTAGCTTTTGAAATATTGTGAGTTTGATAAAGACCTCTGAGAGGTTGAAAATCTCTTTGTTCAGGTTGAACTTTGGAACTTTCAAGCTTGATTCTTGACGGCAATTCTTTGTTCATTTAATCCTTATATCTTTGATTATTTGTTATTGTTCTTTGGGGATGATTGATTTCATATAAAAAATGTTACCATAGACGTTCAGTTAGGGTTTGAGATTCTTTCCGTTCTTCAATTTCTTGCTATTTTCAATAAACTAATTTATATGTAGTAAAAGAAATTAAAGGCTCAATTTAATATAAGAAAATTTTACCTTTTGGTACAAAAATATCATAAGAGTGGTGTTTAAATGAAGGGCAAAAAAATCACGGATATTTTGGTCTTTTAACTTTGTACTTTGGCCTTCACACTTATAATATAGTATGATTATTTCGATTGTGTGTATCCCAAATCAGTTTAGACAAATTACATCCAAGTGATAAAGGTTAGTTGCTTAAAGTAAGATAGAAAGGACACAACGAATTTTCTGAACAGCAGCATCAGAGAAGTTGATATCAAGAGGGATAACACAAAATACCTTAATTTTTCCTGTAACGGTGGAGGCACTGCCATTCATACCAGCCTGCTTAGCGGACAGACTAGCTAAGTAAGTGAAAGGGTTTTCATCGTCTCCAGAAAGTATAATTGGATGTTCCAACTCATCAACCAAATCAGGCTCTGTATCTACATTATGGCCCGTGAGAGAGACAGGAACACTTTCTCTGCTCCTGCCACTGGCAGGTGCGGCAGGGCCACTTCTACCATCTGAAAGAAACTCCTCCACTTCCATGGGGGAAGAAGACAAAAGGATAGGTTCATTAAGTTCCCTTCTAATTGGAACATCAATGTCTTCAGTGGCCATGTCAACCATAGGAATATCCTCAGCATGACTAGTTGCATCAGATGAAAAGCTAGGCCCAGTATCCTTCATATTGAAGGGGACAGAAACAGCTGCAGTAGATGGAAAATTAGGTTCAGCGTCTCTCCTGTTAACAGGAGTGGTAATCGTCGCCGCAGATGGTAGCCCAGGTTCCGCATTTTCCCTATAAATGGCACGAATTTCTTCTGCTGCAGAAGTAGCAATGCCAGACGCTGTTCCTGCACCCCATCAAAGCGAAAGTTTAAAAGATAGGTAGGTCTGCTATTACAGTACAAGTCCTTTCGATGAAGCTATTAGCCTATTACAGTACAAGTCCTATTAAGTTAGAAGTGAAACAGCTTAATACCCTCTCCTCTTGTTCGGCATAATTTCTATCGCACCTTAAACAGGGAAACATTTAATCTACTAAATGTCTAAATCAAGTCGTATCATATCTTACTTTCTCCTACAGCACCCATTTACCAACAACCAACATGTGTTTACAGAGGCACCTACAGACTCCCCCTCCCCCAAAACAAACCCACATGCACCTGCCAAAAAAAAAGAAACAAGCAAACAAACATACTACCTCCATTTCAATTTATATGACATACTTTGACTCGGACTTCCAAAACTTGTGGTCTTTAAAGCATAAAGGGTCAAAGTTTTGTGGGGCCATAATATTAGTGTGGCTATAAAGCTTCTCATTAAGGATAAACAAGGTAAAATGAGAAGTTTAAAATTAAATTAATTTCAAATATAAAAATGTGTCATTCTTTTTTGGAATGGACTAATAAAGAAAGTGTGTTAGACATAATGGAACGGAGGGAGTATATAATAATGAGTAAACTCTCACCTAAAGGATTTGTCAAGATACAAGTAGCACCCTAATTCTTTTCTCTTTCCTTTTTGACATGTGAATAAAAATTACATGGCCTTAATTCTTTAAGCTTATCAACAAAGACGAGAAAAACCAATTAATAACAACAGAGATGCGTTCACATGGATGTGATAGGCGGAAACTGACACCAATTAGTCGATCAACTATGCCTCCATCCCAAATTAACTAGGCTGGTTATAACAATCATCTATATCCACTCCGCTCTATTCGGGACCATTACATCCAATAATAAATGATTTGTCTTTTCAGCCTGGCCACAGTGGTAATATGAATAGTCCAGTTTAAGCAGTTGCCAACTTTACCACTTGTCTTTTCATAACTTTGTTCTCAAAATTGTTCATCTTTGGTTGTGAACATTGAACAAACCAAGCTTTACAAATAGCTTGTAACATCATTAGCAAAAACATATAACTCATTCTTCTAAAATCAATTCCTCTGCTCAAACAGATAGAACGCTACCCATCTTTAGTCGGCAAAACTACGCTCCAAATGGACCAAACAAGGGTCATTACCATTCACCATAAGATGATGTAAGAGGTTATCTAGAACTTATTCCAAATTTCAATATGTTAGGCAAATCTTTCATCTTGTGGCACCACCTTAGCTATATCATTGTGGAATTAAATCTTCAGCAGATTAACACTCAAACTATGGGGGGAAACCCAAAAACTAAAGCTTCAAACACAAGTTTGTGCAGAGAGAAGCAATCGGAATAAATATAAGTTTTTCTCTGATCCTAAAAGTCAGAAGACCAGCTTAACTATAAAAGCCAAAGTAGCACACCGAAATGTTTTTCCACTTTAAAAGCAACACTAAAAACAAACTAAAATATGCACATGCAGTACATATACCCATATCCTAGAGTACCTGCAAATAAACTTTTTAGGGTAGCAAAGTACCTTGCTGATGAACCTGAAAAGGGATACTGCTTTCTCTTGAGGCAGTATCAGTGTTCTCTGGAGCAGTAACACCTTCTGGTGGCCAAGCAGCATTAGTAGCTCTAGTTGCCAAAGGAGGCACCACTCCAGTCCTCGTTCTGGCATTGGCCATAGATAAGAGTAACTAAATCACCAAAAGCGACCAAGTTGTTTCTTGCATAACACTAATAAAATCATGACATGACTCTTTATCACTCATTTGAGAACCAGAGGTTATAACTGACCAACTATAAAGTCCTTACCAGAAGGTCAAAAATCAAAATGGATGAGGAAGGAGGTCAAAGAACCACTTAGCTAAGGTACAGAGGAACAGCTCCTCACTTTCACCTATAAGTTAGGACCATCAGAGTCTTTCACTGATGCTACTTTATATCATAATTTTTAAACCACAAAATAATAGCCTCTGGAAACTATTGACCATCATCATCAACAACAACAACAAC
>AWOL01S0114478.1:0-44162 GCA_000715115.1 Nicotiana otophora
TTTCGAATATAGCTTATATATAGTAAGATGTATATATATATATATATATATATATATATATATATTATAGTATAGTATAGTATAGTATATATATAAACTTATATATATCTAGTATACTATGTATATATAGTATATCTTAAGATGTATATATAGTATATTTTAAGATGTATACTATGTATATATAGTATATCTTAAGATGTATATATAGTATATCTTAAGATGTATATATAGTATATCTTAAGATGTATATATAGTATATCTTAAGATGTATATATAGTATATCTTAAGATGTATATATAGTATATCTTAAGATGTATATATAGTATATCTTAAGATGTATATATAGTATATCTTAAGATGTATATATAGTATATCTTAAGATGTATATATAGTATATCTTAAGATGTATATATAGTATATCTTAAGATGTATATATAGTATATCTTAAGATGTATATATAGTATATCTTAAGATGTATATATAGTATATCTTAAGATGTATATATAGTATATCTTAAGATGTATATATAGTATATCTTAAGATGTATATATAGTATATCTTAAGATGTATATATAGTATATCTTAAGATGTATATATAGTATATCTTAAGATGTATATATAGTATATCTTAAGATGTATATATAGTATATCTTAAGATGTATATATAGTATATCTTAAGATGTATATATAGTATATCTTAAGATGTATATATAGTATATCTTAAGATGTATATATAGTATATCTTAAGATGTATATATAGTATATCTTAAGATGTATATATAGTATATCTTAAGATGTATATATAGTATATCTTAAGATGTATATATAGTATATCTTAAGATGTATATATAGTATATCTTAAGATGTATATATAGTATATCTTAAGATGTATATATAGTATATCTTAAGATGTATATATAGTATATCTTAAGATGTATATATAGTATATCTTAAGATGTATATATAGTATATCTTAAGATGTATATATAGTATATCTTAAGATGTATATATAGTATATCTTAAGATGTATATATAGTATATCTTAAGATGTATATATAGTATATCTTAAGATGTATATATAGTATATCTTAAGATGTATATATAGTATATCTTAAGATGTATATATAGTATATCTTAAGATGTATATATAGTATATCTTAAGATGTATATATAGTATATCTTAAGATGTATATATAGTATATCTTAAGATGTATATATAGTATATCTTAAGATGTATATATAGTATATCTTAAGATGTATATATAGTATATCTTAAGATGTATATATAGTATATCTTAAGATGTATATATAGTATATCTTAAGATGTATATATAGTATATCTTAAGATGTATATATAGTATATCTTAAGATGTATATATAGTATATCTTAAGATGTATATATAGTATATCTTAAGATGTATATATAGTATATCTTAAGATGTATATATAGTATATCTTAAGATGTATATATAGTATATCTTAAGATGTATATATAGTATATCTTAAGATGTATATATAGTATATCTTAAGATGTATATATAGTATATCTTAAGATGTATATATAGTATATCTTAAGATGTATATATAGTATATCTTAAGATGTATATATAGTATATCTTAAGATGTATATATAGTATATCTTAAGATGTATATATAGTATATCTTAAGATGTATATATAGTATATCTTAAGATGTATATATAGTATATCTTAAGATGTATATATAGTATATCTTAAGATGTATATATAGTATATCTTAAGATGTATATATAGTATATCTTAAGATGTATATATAGTATATCTTAAGATGTATATATAGTATATCTTAAGATGTATATATAGTATATCTTAAGATGTATATATAGTATATCTTAAGATGTATATATAGTATATCTTAAGATGTATATATAGTATATCTTAAGATGTATATATAGTATATAAATCAAATATAGCTTATATATCTTTATTACTTTTTTGTTTTCTAACTTCTATAAAAAAAAATTAAAAATAGAAAGTTTCTGTGTGGGCCCGTTAAGGCCCGTTTGGGCCCACTTAGGCCCGGGACCGGCCCACTTAACCCGGGACCGTTAGTTCGTGGTCCTGGTCCCGAGCCGGTACCAGCAAAAAGCCCGTGAAGCCCAGGACCATTTAGGACCGGACCGCATAGGACCGGCCCACTTAGGACCGGCCCACTTAGAACCGGGCCCGCGAAGCCCACTTAGGACCGGGCCCGGCCCACTTGCCACCCTTACACACAACTAACCAAACTGCATTTTTTTCTTTTTTCGGCCGATCGAATTCTGCATTAGTTGTGCGAGTACAATTCTATCTGCAAAATTTTCTGTTTGAGATTATATTTTTAATCGTCAATGAAACGGTACGTATCTCACAAATAAAGAGACTTATCCCCCATATTATATTATCAATATAAAAGATAACTTCATTTTTTTTGGTAACTAAAATAAATTTTATTTACCAACTCAGTGATATGTACATCTAAAACAAAAACTGAAACTTGGACATAGGTCCCAAGTAACAGAAGCCAAAAGCCTAGCTATGCCTCACTTTCTAAGTAACCCAAGGTTCTAAGGATAAAAATTCAAATCATTCAATCTTCTAGCCATCTTTGGCCTCAAACTTCCTTTATATGCAGGGGCGGTCGGACAAGGTCTGTGGCCTAAACCCAAACTTTACGAGAGGTCTTATTTTATTTTTTTAAAAGTTTATTTATTTATTTGAAGTCTATTTTTCTAGCGTTTCTTAGATACAAAGTTATTAATAATTTTCTTATAATCGATAACTCCTAATAAGTCATTTTTAATTGATAATATAGCTAATCCATTTAACCTTTCTTGAGACATTGGTGATCGTAGGTAAGATTTTATCAATTTTAATTTTAAAACTTTCTTTCCGCTGAAGTGGCGGTAACAAGAGTTATTAACATTATTCCATAAGTAATATAGGCATTGAAAAAAGAATCAAATCTTTTTATTTGATCGGGTGTATCAATTAAACTGTTATCTTCTAATTGTACTATTTTTCTCAATATTTTTAATTCCGAAAATAAATCTAAACCATCAATATCGAATTGATTATTATGCTTTAAGGAACATTCAAGATTAAGGCAATATTTTATAAAATTTTCATCATCTAGTGATTTTAGTTTTTACCGCTAAATAGAAAACCAAAAATATTTTTATATGCTTCGAATTATTCAAATCTATTTTGAAGTGAAAAAAATAGTCTTGTCTTCTATGTACAATGTAATCAAGTCCAAAGGACTCTTCGAAAGATATTGAGATTTTGTTATCAACATTCTTATCAAATTGTTACTTCCTATATATCTTACGTTTCTTATGAAAATTGGGTTCGTTATTCATTTCAAGTGCAATTTGCGTGGCAGAAATCATAGCAATTGCAAATGCTTCTTCTCTATACTCGTTAAAAAAAGAATATATCAAACTTTTTTACTTCAACGAACCCTTTTTTAAACCTATTGCCTACCGAATGTAATAAAAAATGGGGCTCCACAAATGTGGAACCTAAAGCAATTGTTTTAGTTACTTTATAGATGGGCCGCCGGTCTATATGCCACTTCTTGCACTATCAATCTCGTGACCACTTCCGGACTTTGTTGCTTAGTTTGAAAGATAACTTCATTAATTTAAAAAGGTTTAAGTAATTTAAAATTATAATAATTTATATGATACAGAAACTTATACCACTTTTTTCTGAACAATTTGGAGATAAAAATTAATTAGTTATTAGAAGTATTAAATAAACTTCTTAATATGGCAGCAAAAACTGTAATGTCTTTTCCACACAGCAACAGATTTATACAAGTTCTTGTCCTTGTGACATATTAACTACTTGAATTAACAAATAATTAAATGCCCCTACAAGATGAAAATTTTAGTTTGCAAATAAGGTTTTTTATGTCTATGGAGCTAGTATCAACCAAAATATCAAAATATATAAAGATTTTCTCTCTAATAATTATAGTACAAAGAGATTTATATCCTGTCTCCTAAGTATCAAAATATTTATCGTCATATAAAGTTTATACACAAAATAATTGTATTAGTTATGCATAACTTTTTAATTAATAATATTAACTAGTAGAGCTCAGATAGTATTGTCATTTTAATTTTTGATTGTTAAAGGTAAATTGTTTGGTCTGATGTAAGTACCTCTACAACAACAACAAGTCAACAATCTTATTTAATCTCACTAGTGGGTCTGGGAGGGTAGTTTGTACGCAGATCTTACTCATACCCTGGGGTAGAGAGGTTGTTTCCGATAGACTCTCGGCTCCCTCCCTCCAAGAACTCTCTACCTTACTCTCGAGATGACTCGAACTCACAGACTCTTGGTTAAAAATGGAAGTTACTCGCTAGAGTGTGGTAAGTATATATCTTGTCAATTATATAGTGTCAATATCCTTTTTCCTTTTGCCCTTTCCGTCCCAATTAATAATGGAGCCCAACATTAATTTTCACATGGATTTCTAGTCCAAATCTTCCCAATTAAAAGAGCAAAGCTTCCCACCATAATTAGTCACTATCTTTTGCAAATAGAGTATATATATATCATGGTACTTAAAAGATAAAATGCTGTAAACTTCTGACCGAGGAACAATAATTGAGGGATTAAGAGTTAGAAAAATGTAGCAAGTGTGAATATCAAGAAGGTTTCTGTACACAACGCAAATATAATATACTGTAATAATAAGCAAAACCAGGCTGTATTATTGCAGGCTTTGTTTCCTGGTAACATGCAATAAACAGCCTAGCAATCAATACCAAATAAGAAAATGAGCCAATACCAGCATTTGATTTGTTAAACTTACTAGTCTGCAAATCTTTGCTTGCTTTGAAATCATTGGTGGTTAACTTCACTCTTTAACTTCACTCTTTAACCTTGCAAGGTACACCCTATTGAAAAGATTTTCTTTTCTAAGTTTTGAATCCGAAATATTTGATTAAGGATAGAGAGATTCGACTATCTTACCACACATCGCGAATGGGTGTCAAATGACATTCATTCGCGAGAAAAATACACTGTGTAAATAGTGTAAAATAAATAAATTGAATGTATATATAATATGTATTGACTCTTCTTAATTTTCCGGTATGTTTACTTTTATATATTTTGACACCCCTTAACAAAAATTTTGGTTCCGCCACTGATCACACCCCTTGTCGGTCTCAATTAGTAATTATTTTGTTGCTTGTACGAATATGTTGAGAGTAAGTAAAAAAAAATTTCCCCAGTAAGAAAAGAAATATTTGAACATAATGCTTTTTTAAAAATATTTAATTCTGCCCTTCTTAACTTTGAGTGATACAATAGAAGTACAAAAGGAAAGGAATAGGAGTAAAAATGGTCACTTACCTCACAATGAGTGTACTACAACAAATCAACCAACAACAATAACAATAATTTCTCAATACAAGTTGGGTTTGGCTATATGAATCATCATTGTCTATATTGCTCCGATTGAGCCCGTCTTATCCAATATTATTAAAAACAATAGGAGTAATAATTTCTTAAAGCAGATTGTATGCGAGGTTTAAATTTTTATATTGGTACAAGTCGTCCAGACCATTCATTCAAATGTATAAAAAGCTACATTTACTGAATATTCATTTGTCATCCGGGTTCCAGCAACTTTAAAAGCACCCCACGTCCTATTCTCGTTACCACTGCAATTCCCAACTTCAACAGAGATTGTAAAAGATGGCTGATAGCAAAGCATCTTCTTTACTGAAACCATTGCCAATGAAAGGTGGAGATGGCACATACAGCTACTCCAAAAACTCCACTTATCAGGTATCCCCGGATGACAGAAAATGTTTGCATTAATTGAAAGTCTTACGTACCTATGATTGTTTGCAGAGAGAAGGTCTGATGGTTACAAAAGAAGCAGTGAACGAGGCAATAAGCAAGTTACTCGACATCTTCAACACTTCAAGCACAATTAGAATAGCAGATTTAGGCTGTTCAATTGGACCTAACACCTACATTGCAGTACAAAATATAATAGAAGCAGTGCAGAAAAAGTATGCACTAAAAGGCCTCTCTACTACTGAATTCCAAGTATTCTTCAATGATCTTGCCACAAACGATTTCAATACACTCTTTGCTTCCCTACCTCCTGAAAACCACTACTTTGTAGCCGGTGTTCCTGGTTCTTTCTACAGCCGGTTATTCACCGAATCCTCCATTGATATTGTGCATGCCTCTTATGCACATTGCTGGCTATCACAAGTGCTAATAGAAGTAAAAAACAAGGAATGGAACGGGGGAATGATTTTCTATTCAACTTCATCAGATGAAGTAGCTGAAGCTTATGCAACTCAGTTTGCTAAGGATGTCAATAAATTCCTCAATGCCTGTTGGCCCAAGTGAAGTTTGTTTTGATGATTGGCAAAGGAACTCAAGCATGAACCAGGTCCATACACAATGTACACATACACGGGCAGATTCAAGCACAAGGCATGCACGTGAAGGAGATAATCTTAAGTGGTTATATCTTATATCTCATGAATGAAAAGGTTACATAAATGATAAGGAGAAAGACTCATTACTCGAGAGAACTCTATCCTAGATAATGGATTAGTTAGAAGTTGAAGATAACTAGAACTCTTCCACCATGGAAGAGTATAGCATTAGAACTCTAGTTATTTCTTATTCTATTAACTGTATAAATTTCACGATATTCTCATATTACAGGTACGCACAAAAGCTGAACTTAAACTTGAGTGGAGAAGCAAAATACCAGGGCATTTTGCAAGCAATTCTAGTGATTCAAGTGTGCGAATCTGAAGCTACATGAACCAGATAGAAGAACCAGTTTCAATTGTCTATCTTTTATTCTAGTTCAATTGTAGTAGGGCTTTTCAAATTGAACTTTCAGCTTTATCTAGAGGCAATTGTATTAGGTACTCTGAGTATTCAAGTTTGAGTTAACTTGAAGTTGTCGCAACAGTTAAATGTTGGTTGCCACAATAAGACTAGAGGTAATCCTTAGGTTTACAAAGAGTTTTGTAAATGCTGTTTTGGCTCAGTGATTTAGTGAAGTGTTGGGAAAATCCTAATGAGTAGTAGGTCGTGGGTGGTATTTTCCACGTAAAAACACTTTTGTTCTTCACTTTTCGCATTTACTATTTCCACAATAGTAGTATAAGGAACGCATAAAAGAACCATGCTCTTCTATAATTAGCGTACGCGAAAATTGGACACCACACAAATCACCCCTTATTGTGTGGCATTAAAGTATAAAACTTCAATTGGTATAAGAGCAGGTTCTCCTTGAAGAGACTTACACCTTAGAAGAAGATCAACATGAGTGCACCACTTGAAAACTGGGAAGGGCAATCCACTGCGAGGCCACTACTTGTTAATGGCCAATACTACTCTTGGTGGAAAAACAGGATGAGAGATCACATTATAGGAGAGGACTATGAGTTATGGGACCTTGTCACTGATGGTCCACTGACTACCTTGACGATAAATGCTGAAGGAGTAGAGGTGCCAAAGACAAGAACGGATTGCACTGCTGAGGACTTGAAGAAATGGGAGAAGAATGCTAAGTCCAAGAAATGGTTTGTTTGTGGACTCGGTCCAGATGAGTACAGCAGAATCCAAAGCTGTACCACTGCTAAGCAAATTTGGGACACATTGCAAGTGGCTCGTGAAGGAATACATCCATAGGAACACTATTGTATTCTCAATATGAAAACTTTGCTATGAAATAAGGAGAAACCATTCAAGAGATGTACACAAAGTTCACTACACTGACAAATGAGCTAAAATCTCTTGGAAGGATTATTCCTGAAGAAGATAGAGTCGAGAAGATACTGACTAGGATTTTGCCTATCACTTGGGGGAGAAAAATCACTACCATTCAGGAATCAAAGAATATTGTCACTCTCTCACTACATTAATTAATTGAAAATCTCACTGCCTATGAACTTAGGAGACAAACCATGAAAATGGATGTACCTAAGAAATAAAGAGTTTGGCACTCAGAATCACTGAAGGTTCTAATCTAAAAGATGATGAAATGGCTATGATTATCAAGGACTTCAAGAAGTACCTGAGGAGAGAAAAATGTTCTTCAAGAAGTGGAAACTACAGCAAGTCAAAAGCTCCTGAGAAGCAAGCCAATGATGGCTGCTACAAGTGTGACTTTCACCACATCAAGAACTGTCCTTTATAGGAAATTGAATGGAAGAAAGAAAGAGTTAAACGAAGGAACAGGAAGAAGGAACAGGTTCAACCCAAGAAAAACAACAACAAAGGATCAACAAAGCCTATGGTCTCTATTTTGGGAGAAAACTTAGATAAAAGCTCAGATGATTATGATGATGAGGAAAAACAAGCACTTATGGCCATTGGAGAATCTGATGATGAATCTGAGGTTAGTGTAATTCATCTCAAAGACAATAATAAATTATTATCTAAAGAAAGGTTATCTAAGTTACTTCTAAAATTAATTGATGAATCTGAGGATCTAAACAATGAAAAGGAACAGTTGTCTAAAGAATATATGATTTTGAAGGTTAAGTGCAAAAACCTGAAACTTAGGGTTAGTGAAACTGTAAGTGAAAATACTGTGTTGAAGAACCAGGTTCATGCACTTGACTCAACTACCCTAGAGCTTAGATCTAAATATCTAAAACTGAAATTAGGAACAGATAAAAAGACAGCTGATCACACACAACTCACTCTAGAAGAAAATGCAGGAAAAATAAAATATGAGTTGTATAAAAGGGATGAGCAGGTAAGGATCCTAAATGAGGATCTAAGCAAGGTCAAGTATGACCTAGACATAACTTGTAAATGGAACAGTTCCTCCGATGAACTTTCATGGCTACAAGAATACCATAGTAGCAACAGAAGATGACTTGGCTTTGGGAACTTAGCACCTAAGTGAGATCCCAAAAGCAATTACCTCACACTTTCTGAGAACAAGATTTGCACACATTGTGGTAAAATAGGTCACTATAAAAGTGAATACACTGCAAAGGAAAAGGCAAGTCAAAAGAACAAAGAATTTATTCAAGGGAAGAATAGGCTACCAAGTTGGGCTAAAAAGAATTTGATTAATCCTTTTGCCTATAGCAAAGGACCCAAACTAGTTTGAGTTCCTAAGACTAACCTCTGATTTCCTTTTGTAGGTCCAAGTGAAGGGGAGCAACCAAATATGGTAAATGGATAGTGGATGTTCAAAGTACAAGACAGGAAGCAAGAACCAATTCCTTTCACTTGAGGACCTTAAAAGAGGTAATGTCTCCTTTGGAAATGGTAAGAAAGGTGAGATCATTGGGGTTGAAAAGGTAGGTAAGACTGATTCACACTCTATTGAGAATGTCTACCTGATAGATGGACTGGAGTACAGTCTAATAAATGTATCACAATTGTGTGATAGAGGTAACATGGAAGCATTCACCTCTACAAAATGCTTTGTGATTAATCTTACCACTGACAAGATTATTCTCCAGGGAAAAAGAGTGAACAACATATATGTTGTAGATATGTCCACACTTTCAGATAATGAACTCACTTGCTTAAGTGTGTTGGATAATGATCCCCTCCTTTGGCACAAGAGACTTGGACATGTCAGTCTAAGTCAACTCAACAAACTATTCTCCAAGAACTTGGCGATAGGGTTGCCTAACATTAAGTTCAAGGAAGATAAAGTTTGTGAGGCTTGTACAAGGGGGAAGCAGGTAAGATCCTCTTTTAAAATCAAGAAAGTGGTAAGCACCACCAGGACGATGGAACGGGTCCATATGGATCTTTGTGGACCAATGCGAACATTGAGCAGAGGTGGTAAGAGATATATGATGGTGCTTGTTGATGATTACTCTAGGTTTACTTGGACATTGTTTTTAACATCTAAAGATGAAGCATTTGACATGTTCATTTCTTTTGTTAGAAAAATTCAAAAACAAAAAGGTCTGATCATGGTAATGAATTTGAGAATGCTAAATTTACTGAATTTTGTGATGAGCATGGCATAAATCATAATTTTTCTGCTCCTAGGACTCCACAACAAAATGGAGTAGTTGAAAGACATAATAGGACATTGGAAGAAATGGATAGGACTATGCTTCTTTTTAGCAAACTGCCCCATAGTTTCTGGGCAGAAGCTGTGAACACTGCATGTTACATCATAAATAGGTGCATGATTAGACCTCTTATTGAGAAGCCTCCCCATGAGTTAGTTAAAGGGATAAAGCCAAACATATCTCATCTTAGGGAATTTGGATGCAAGTTCTTTGTGCACAATAATGGTAAAGACTCCCTAGGTAAGTTTGATCCCAGAAGTGATGAGGGGGTATTCTTCACATAGTAAAGCTTATAAGATTTATAACAAAAGAACTATGTGTGTAGAAGAAAGTGTACATGTGATTTTTGATGAAACTGACATTCTTTCTGAGAGGCAAGAATATGATGATGAAGTAATTGGGCTGGTAAGAAACTCAAATAAAACCACAACCCATACTAAAGCTGCACCAGAGGAAGGAACTTGTGATGGAACAGGTCTTTCCACTCAGGGAAACTTGATAGAGGGACTGAACAAAGAGGAAATGATCCTCAAACCTCGAGGGAACCTGTCCATGAACTTGTTCCCCATCAACAAAACATTGAAGAAACATCTAGGGAAACCCAACTGGTTGTGAAATCTTACAAGTATCAAAATTCTCATCCCATTGAGAACATAATTATTGATCCAACCTCTAAAATCAAAATTAGATCTTCTTTGAAGAATCTTTGTGCTTTTGATGCCTTTTTATCTCTTATTGAACCTAAAAATGTTATTGAGGCTTTGCAGGATGCAAACTGGGTGAATGCAATACAAGATGACCTCAACCAATTTATGAGAAGTCAAGTTTGGCATCTGGTACCAAGATCCAAGGACAGATAAGTAATTGCACAACATGGGTCTTCAAAAACAAACATGATGAAGATGGAACAGTTATAAGGAACGGGACAAGATTGGTGGTTCAAGGATATAGTCAAGAGGTGGGCACAAACTATGATGAGACTTTTGCTCCAGTACAATATTGGAGGCAATTAGACTCCTTATAGCCTTTGCTGGTTACATGGAATTCACTCTCCATCAGATGGATGTCAAGAGTGACTTCCTCAATGGCTATCTAAAGGAAGAAGTGTTTGTCAAGCAACCTCTGGACTTTGAAATCAAGGAATGTTCTGATCATATATACAAGCTTGACAAGACACTTTATGGGCTCAAGAAGGCTCCAAGAGCATGGTATGAAAGATTATCAAAGTTCTTGCTTGAGCATGGCTACAAGAGAGGTAAAATTGACAATACTTTATTCTTGAAAGAAAAAGGTAAAGAGCTCTTGGTAGTCGGGATATATGTTAATGATATAATCGTTGGAGCAACTACTGATAAGTTAAGTAAAGAATTTGCTAAACTAATGGGGAGTGAATTTGAAATGAGTATGACTGGTGAGCTTAATTTCTTTTTAGGCTTACAGATTAAACAAAATTTTAATGAAACTATGATCCATTAGCAGAAGTATGTAAAAGAGTTTCTTAAAAGGTTTTAAATGGAAGATTCCAAAGAAATTGATACTCATATAGGAACAACCACAAAATTGGATGTAGATGAACCTAGTTCATCTGTTGATCAGAAGTTGTATAGGGGAATGATTGACTATTTGTTATATCTCACTGCTAACAAACCTGGCATTATTTTCAGTGTAGGTCTTTGTACTAGATTTCAGGCAAATCCAAAGGAGTCTCGCTTGATTGTTGTCAAGAGGATCTTGAGATACCTAAAAGGCACCACTGACCTTTGTATATGGTATCCAAAAGGTAGTAACTTCAACTTAGTAGGATATGTTGATGCTGATTATACAGGTTTTCTTGTGGATAGAAAGAGAACCTCATGTATGGCACACTGTCTTGGCTCATGTCTTGTATCTTGGGCCACCAAAAAGCAAAATTTTGTGGTCTTATCTACTGTTGAAGCTGAGTATGTTGTTGTTGACTCATGTTGTGTTTAATTATTGTGGATCAAACAACAATTAATGGATTTTGGAATCGATGTAGGATGTATTCCTATCTTTTGTGATAACACCAGTGCAATTAGTATGACCAAGAACCCGGTTCATCATAAAACAAACTAAACACATAGATATTACGCATCACATTTTGAGAGACAACTATGAAAATGGTTTGATCACTGTGGAATTTTGTACTACTGACAAGCAAATAGCTAACATCTTCACAAATGCTTTAAGTAGATACCACTTTGAAAGGAGCATGTTAGAATTAAGGATGATTAAGATCACCTAAAAAGAACCAATTCTAACTCAAAAATGCGTTAGAAAATCTGTGAATTTTTGTACATAATTAGATTAGATTTTGCTCAGTCTCATACTTTTATCAGTATACTCTTGTGCTATGTGCTAAAATGTATCATTAATCTCTACTGATATTATTTTTATTTTTTTGGAAAATTTAGACTTTCACAAGCGATTTCTCAGTGATGAACCTGGTTCATCCAGATTATATGGTACGTACTCTCCACTATGCATATTATGAAACAATTATATTTGTATTATGATCAAAAGGAGAGTCTCATTTAATCCTAACCTCCTTGAGCTTATCCGTTATGAAATGAACTAGTTTCATCCAAAAAGATTCCCAAAAATGCAGTAAGTGCCTATATTTTAGAGAGACTCATAAATGTCTCTTCAAACTGACTCCCAGTTTTATTAGACTCCTGAACTTTTGCAAAATCTTTCGTTACCCAATCAAAGCATCTCTCTTTAAATTGATTTGGCTTAAGTCATTTCTTCACTTTTATTTCACAACTGCCAAATAATTCTCTATAATCTTCTCTGATCTTCCCAAAACACATAATCATCTTCTCTCATCCTCTAACCATCAATGGCTAACACTTGTTCCATCTGTGCAGGAACCCCTTGAAGACCTATTAAAAAGAGTGTCTGGCAGCTATAATCCAAAAAGGAAAAAGAGTTCAGGAGTTAAAATTCCTGGCACTGCGAGGGCAAACAAGAAGCGAAAGGTTGCCTCTTCTATCACTTTAGTGACTCCTCCTACAAGAGGAAGAGCTACAAAGAGTCAGAATAAGTAGAGTGAGGCTGACAGGAAAAAAGGCCTAGAAGAAATTAAGAGAAAAGTTGCTGCAAAGGGAAAGAAGAAGGTGGTTGAGCCTATTGAGGCAGTTGAAATTGAGGAGATGGACCTGGATTTTCGTGATGAAGAGGAGGCAGAAGAAATGGAGGTTGTGACTCCAAAGGCAAAGAATATCAAGACTTCCACAATAAAGTCTGTTTGAAAGACAAAGTCTGCAGGCCCCTCTACCTTAGCTAAAAGAACCAGGTCTTCCTTGAAGTCTAGAAAAGTGAAAGTAGTGGAAGAAGAAGAAGGGAGTGAAGAAGAAGAAGAAGAATCTGATGCAGAGAAGGACAAGATGGTTAAGTTTGGGAAGCAGACCATCTTGAAAGGTATACTCCTCCGGAACTTGGAGGAGGAAGGCATGATGATGCTGCTGGAAAATTTACAATTGCAGGGTTGGAAGGACATGGTCCTTCAGATGGATGAAAAGCTTGCCAGAACTGAGATTGTGGAGTTCATGGCAAATTTTGAGATCAAAAATGGCAGAGTCACCAGTGTGGTGAAGGTGGTAACAATGAGTTTTGATGACAAGGAATTGGGAGAGATCTTAGGTGTACCTGCTGAAGGGTACAGTGATTACAAGAAACTCAAATGGCTAAGTCTAAAGAATCTCCCTACCTCTCTTGCCATTACAAGTAAGTTTGGTGACAATGAAGAAGAGATTCAACACAAGGCTATATACAAAAGTGAGATAAAGCCACCCCACAAAGTGCTGTTTGAATTTGTTAACAAAGTTGTGCTGCCTAGGCAGGAAAGGAGGCACATGACTACATTCATGGACCTGATCCTTACGGAATGTCTGGACAGTGGAAGGCAAATATATTATCATAGATTTATCATCCAACTTCTCGATAGGGTTCTGGCCGGCACCAAAACTCATGCCATACCATATAGGTTCATTCTCACGGTTGTACTCGCACACTTCAAGGTACCCATCAAAAATGGGAAGTTGGTACAAGCAAGGATCACTTTGGGGCAAACTTATATGACTCACAGGTCTATAAGGATGTTGATAGTGTTTTGACATATGATCCCAACATATATCTACATGCACAACCCGTGCCTTATCTAACTTTTGACGAGGCACCTGAACTTGCATACTTTGGCGCACAAGTCTTGTTAGCTTTTTCAGAAATTATTTTCATCATGGAAATGACAATTGTAGCTTGTCTTAATGATTTTCCTAATTACTAGAGTAGTACTAGTACTATTCCAGACAAGCTAGTTAGTCAAGAAGTTTTTCAGATATCCTCTCTCTCTGAGGTGAAAAATTTATAACTATTCAATTACAGGGATGTATCCGTAGCTATTGCGTAGAATCTCTTGAGTGTTAAGATCAACTTTATACCACTTTGTCCCTTTAACTTGTCAACTGAGATTCATAGCCTGAAAAATCAAAAAGAGGGTCCATCATAATAGAAGCCACAATGTCTATAGAACTTCTTTCGTGACCAGTTTACTTGACCATTCGATGTGGAATTTGGTTAAGGAGTTTGATTTGGATTACTGTATCTAAGTTGAAAATGTTTTATTATTAACAATTGTTAAAAGGTTAAGGAAAGTTATAGTTTAATGGAAAAGATTACAATTCAAAGTTTAAAAAATCATAGAATATATATCATGGCAAGAAGGTCTATCCATTTCTGTCAACCTAAAATGGAAAATAGACAGCATAAAAATTTGCGATCTAATTATTATATTTAGAATATTTTTGAATCTTCTTGAAATGCTTCTACAGGTCCTTCATCCACGGTCCATGAGGCCCAAAAGAGAGGGTGATATTCCTATTAGGGTTAAAAACTCATATAATCCTAAAGCTCCTGGTACCCTTATCTGTAGAGCAAGAGAAATGACTAAGGTTAGAGAAGCGTTTTCCACTAATTCCTTTATCTGCATAAATAACAAAAACATAACTTGTTTTTATTATGTACGTGCTTGCAGGCGGTACTTACAAGTATTGTTCTGATACAAAATATAACCATGTTGGATATAGTGAGTACCCGCATGCTCGGTCAATTTAGTTTCCTTGCAAAGGTACTTTCCACATCACTTTTTAGTACTTTTCCCTCATGTCCGGAATCTAATGTGGTTTGTAGCTTCTTCAGGTTTTCTCCATCTTTGAAGATTTAGATATATCGGTTGATGTCGTTGCGACAAGTGAAGTTAGTATTTCCATGACATTGGGCCCATGAAAACATTGGAGCAGAGAACTGATTCAGCAGGCAAGCGTACGACTTTCTTTTTTATTTCTTGGCCGCATCAATAAATTGCAAGTTTCCAGCCAACGTACTATCGTTTTTCAAGTGTTCACTAGTAGTTTGCTAAATTTTATCTCAACTCTCCTCTTATGTGGATATCTTTCCTGCATGTGCATAAATTCATCTGTGCATTTTATGGTTCTTTCAGTGGTGTGTTTTAACATTCTAAATTGTTGAACTGAGCAGGTGCTTGATCACGTCGTGGAAGAACTTGAGAAAATTATAGTTGTAAATCTACTTCAATATAGATCAATCGTCTCTCTAATTAGGAACATCCAGAGGTCCTCTCTGATTTTCGAAAAGGTGATTTAAGAGCTCTTATTACTGACAATTTTCTGTAGTATAGAATTATTATTCCTTGGGTACTATTAACAGAGGTTTTTGCCAGAGTTCTCACAAAGGGTCCCTCAAATCTTTATCTTTATCATATGGATCAAATGGGTCTGGAAAAAAGTCCCAAAGGATCTAACTGATGTATCTAGAATTTGGGCTGGCTAATATTTGATCTAGTCCAGTTGTCTCTCTTGGTCCAACAAGACTGGATCAAATATTAGCCGACCCAAATTCTAGATACATCAGTTAGACCCTTTGGGACTTCTTTTCTAGACCCATTTGATCCATATGATGAAGAGAAAGATTTGAGGCACCCTTTGTATCATGGACACCAATTCGGTTCTCACAAACATTAAGCTTAATGCTGATTCTGGTGAGTTTTTGCCTGATCCTACCATTTATAGAAGGCTCTTGGGGAAGCTAAACTTTCTCACAAATACCCGGCCAGATCTATCCTTTACTATACATAATTTGAGCCAATACATGCAATCTCCAAGATCTGGACACTATTAGGCAGCTTTATATACTTATCGAAATATTCGAAATGATCCAAGTTTGGGACTTTTCTTCTCATCTGAGCCTTCATTTCAGATTTTGGGTTATTATGGCGCAGATTGGCCGTCTTGCTCGGATACTCGAAGATCGGTTAGTGGTTTCTTCTTAAGCATAA
Organism: Nicotiana otophora; assembly: GCA_000715115.1. Lineage (NCBI taxonomy): Eukaryota > Viridiplantae > Streptophyta > Magnoliopsida > Solanales > Solanaceae > Nicotiana > Nicotiana otophora. Next base: position 16,452 of record AWOL01S0114478.1, read on the forward strand.
GAGGATGCCCCTTCTCCTGGAAATCGAAAAGACAACAAGTGATTTCTTTATCTTCGGCGGAAGCTGAATATCGATCTATCCGACGTTTGGTAGTAGAACTTTCATGGGTTGTTCGTCTTCTTGCTGACATATCTATTTCCCCGTCACTTTCGGTCTCGATACGTTGTGACAATCAAGATGCGATTCACATAGCGAAATCCCAGTTTTCATGAACTGATGCGATTCTATTTCTTATTTATTAATTGTTTCTTAAAAAATAAGATCTAGACCCAACTTCATAAGTTAAAATAAAAGATTAAAATTTTAAAAAGCTAAAAATAATAATAAAAATTAAAGTAGATGGTACCAATCCCAAATCCAACGAATATTAATACACTACTTTTACAAGAAGTGATCATAACAATGGTTACAAAAAGTTAAGAGCTATTTTTCACATAATATAATATAAGAGGAAAATAATTATTAAAAAAATTGAAATAGGGAGAAGACCTGAAATGGATGGCAGAATTACTGATTTTGTCTTTGATATGCAACAAAAGAAGAAGCCAAGATTCAAGAAGCAAGAATGAAGAATAGTGGCTGCAATTCTCGTCTAAGACCCTAACATTTGGGTATTTGATACAAAATAACTTTTGGGAAGATTTTGATTTGGTTGTTTCTTTTAGGTTGTCTTTAGCCATTTATTACTATTATTTTATTTTTAAAAAGTAGACTAAAGGGAAAATAGTAAAACACTACTAGGGACCTTAGTGTTTTATGGTCCCGTATGGTACCTTTTTTTATTTTTTTTTCTAATTCATATAAAGTATTGCTCAAAAAATAAAAATAAAATAACCTTACCTTGAGGGGATTCGAACTCGCATTAATAGGTTATGGGACGCGAGCCATACCTGGGTTCCCCGATTTACCACTGAACCAACAATACATTTTAGGACTGGATTCCTATATAATTATTCTTATATATTCAATGAATTTTTTTATACAAATACAAGGTCTAGGAAAAAGCTATTGGTTTCCTGGGAACCCATAACTATAACTGTAGATCCGCCCCTGAGTAGGGGTTCATATATAATACAAAGTAGGACGTTTGAAAAGGAAATGTAAAATATTCCTTTTGCTTTCATGGTATGAGAGCTAAAAAAGATTTAAGAGTGGGAAAAATATTATACTTTGTAGACAAAAGATAGGCCCAAGATTCCCTTGAAACATTATCCACAATAGTAAGAAAATATCTTTCTCTCCTGTAAGTGGGAACATTATAAGGACCCCAGGTGTCTATGTGTAGTAATTCAAAATACTATTTAGAGCTAATAAAGCTTATTAGAAAAAGGCAATTTGGACTGTCTTGCCATTGGGAAAATGTCACAAGGAAAAATTTGTTTATCTGTTGATGAAATAGATATATTCTTTATATTCTTCATTGCATGATAAGGTAAGTTCCCCAATCTTAAATGCCAAAGTCTGTTGGAATTCATAGAATCAGAAACTGCAGTTTTATTCATATTCAAACTTTCATTAGATGGAAAAATTCCTCTTACAGATGTTTGAACAGACTCTGGGACTGAACTACAAGACTAAACAAAAGAATCTGAGTTGACTGCACTACAAGTCTTCACATAACTTTTAGGGAAAGGAAATAAAGGCTCAATGGACACCGAATCTGACTTAGACATTCTAGACTTAGTTGAATCAACTTTCAGCATATAGAGACCAGCAAAAGCTTCACCAAGTACCATTTGCCTCTTCAGAGAAGGGGCTTGTACAAAATATTCAAATTTAGTAAACAAAACATCAAAATTCAGCTACTTACACAGTTGGTTAACAGAAAAAAGATTATGTTTGAAAGAAGGAATATAAAGAACATTATTCAGCTCAAGATCAGGTGAAATTAATACACTTCCTAAACTGTAAACTTTGACTTTATAAGAATTTGGTGGTATAACTTGAATAGGGAAAGGGAGTTGTTTGAAATTGTTTAGAAGTGTTTTATCATGAATCATATGTTATGAGTCTCCTGAATCAATTGTCCAAAACTTGGATGTGATAGTTGCAAAACAAGAAATAAAGGTGTGAAAAGCAGCACATTTACCCACAAAGTTGGCATTTGCATTAGTATCAGAACCTGAAGTACTTATGTTTCTAGCCTGCACAGATTATATCATCTGAATCAGCCGCTCACACTGTTCTTTTGTTAACCCGTGTGGATTCACTAGACTAGGTGCAACATCTCTAGTGATAATTGATCCTCCTCCTGATATTTCACCTTCCTCAATCACTGTTGCATTAGCCTGAACATTTCCAAAGTTTCTCTTTGGCTTAGTGAACTTGAAAGAGGGTGGGTACCCAACCAGTTTATAACATTTCTCTTTCTGGTGTCCCTGCTTCTTACAGTATGAGCATAAGTTGTTTTTTCTTTCTTTAGTGTTATTATTATGATTTCCACCCCTATACTCACTGTTAGCTTTCTGTGCATTCTATTTTTGTGCATTAACATTGAAAGCATTAGGATGATCAGTTGACATATGGTAACCAGAATGTACCTCCCTTTGAGATTCTTCATGTAAAATGATTGAATAAACTTGTGTTGTGGAGGGAAGGGGCTTCATCATGAGGATGTTTCCCCTTACTCCAGAATATCTCTCATTGAGCCTTATCAAGAACTGGATTAGCTTTTGATCTTTATTCATTTTGTGATTGTGAGTGTTTGCTCCACATTTGCACTCACACCTACAAGTCATGAATGTATTAAGAACTTTCATTTTATCCCAGATTCTTTTGAGCCTCGTAAAGTCTGCTGCAACATCATTTGTTCCTTCAAAATATTGTTAAGTTCTCTTTGCAGCTGGAACAACTTTGCACCATCAGCCTGACCATATCTTTGTTCCATCTCAGCCTAAAGTTCTTCAGCTGTCTGAGAGTAAATGACACTCTCTGCTATATCATTGTTTAAGGAGTTTAACAACCAAGCAATGACCATGTCATTACATCTCCTCCACTGTGCAAACATAGGTGAGTTCCCAACTAGTTTTTGACATGAACCATTGATGAATCCTAGTTTGTTTTTAGCAGAAAGAGAGATTAATAACCTCCAATTTCCATAACTAGTTCCATCAAAACTGATATTAATAAGGTTCATTCCAGGAGAATCAGAAGAGTTGAGAAAATATGAATGAGTTTCATCCACCAGCTTTGAAGCTACTACTGTGGTGTTCCCAACAGCAACATCAAGGATAGTCCCGGGTGTGACTTCTCCAGATGAAATACCAGATTCTGAAGCTACAGCCATAGTAAGGAAATGATAGAACAAAAGAGATGAAACGAAAAAAAATAGAGGAAAACAAAAAAAGATAGAGAAATAAGATCTCTAAATTAGAGCACCTGCTATGATACCATGAAAGCAAAAGGAATATTTTGCATTTCCTTTTCAAACATCCTGCTTTACTTTGTATATGTACCCCTAATTATACAAAAAGGGAAAAACAAAAAGACAAACACCAATAACCAATTATGTACAATGGACAGCTATATTGGAAACATCCTGTTTTACATTGTATATGTACCCCTACTTATACAAAAAGGGAAAAACAAAAAGACAATGACCCATAACCAATTCTGGACAATGGACCCCATTTTAGCGCCAATTGTGTTGTATGATCTAATATGCTATCTCATGCTTTCCTAACCTAGTTAAACCGTAGTTCATTATTATGACTCTTGAGTAGTGTCTCTTTTCATATGATTTATTACAGGAGTCTCTAGCCACCTTAGGCCACATGCTTAGCATCTATTTCCATCAACTTGTATATTGTTTAAGTCATCACTATCAGGTGTGCTGTTATATCACACCTATATGCGAGTTTACATCATTATCCATCTTTTTAATGTATTCACTTTATTGAGTGTAATTCACGTTGCATTAGATGACATGCTTTCCACGTTCTACGTACCAATGAGGTTAGTGTTCAAATGATCTCTCAAGGTACATCAAAGATAATAAACCTTATTCTATTCAAAGTTATACCTATGCATTACGTGATAAACTTTATTACTTTTGTATCTGATGCTCAGGTCAATATCTCACTGATTGTAAATGATAGTGAAGCAGAGCAATGTGTAAGGAATCTACACAAAACATTCTTTGAGAGTGATCTTTCTGAACTAGTCTGGGCAAAATGGTTCAGGAAATGGACATGTTACTCCCTTATCCACATTGTCCACTTGACTTCTCCCCGTTTCGCCTTAAATATGTTTGTTCTTCCCAATAATTTTATCTGAGGAAATTACCGAAATAGTAAGGGTAATCTTTTGGTGGGTGTAGTTTCCTCCTTATAACTTTTTATCTTTTGTAGCAACTAGTCACATTCTGCCCAAGTTACCTTTAAATCTTTATTGGAGGAAATTAGATTACCATGCAAGAAGATCAAAATTTGCAACTCATCTTGTTAAGCCTATGTATATGATCGAAATCGAGATTGACTACAACTTGGTAGATTTAGCTTGGAACGTGGCGACCACGGACTGGAGATTAACCTTGAGTTTCATCAAGCTAGAACCTGAGGTCGGAAGACATGTCCTCGAGGAATGTTGAGTCCGGTATCGACCTTAGCCTCGAGCGAGCTCGAAAATAACAAATAGAGGACCAAACTAACCACGACCGGGAGGATATTACGACGGGAATCTTGATGCATATCGGCAAGGAGCCAGCATATAGCAAATCAAGAGATTTTTACCTCTAATAGAAATGTACCTAGAGTAGAAGTCCTCTACTATATAAAGTGGGGTCTGATAATTCATTACATACATTGTAACACGTATCCCAAAGCTATATATTGTTATTTCTAGTACTAATTATCTCATCATTCTATTCCGGCTTCGATTAAAGCATTTTGACTCAAGGGTGACCAACCTTCAAGGCCTAGATTGTTCAACTTGTGTGGTTTGCATTTAATTTTTCATCATTAAGATCATTATTAATCTGATTTCTCATTTTGTATCAAGATAGATCACGTATCGTTAAAGCCATATATAAATTTAATTGTTATCCGATTTTGAGGGTAAACAGTTTGGCGCCCACTGTGGGGCTAAGGATAATAGTGATTATTCGATACAAATATCCATAACACCCACTACTTTACACTTGCTCTTTGAAGTGTCTTTGATTCCATGCTAAAATACAAAATACCAAACTCTCAATCAGCACCCCTGCATGTTGACAACGGGTCAGGGCATCATGGTGAAAATAACAACATAGCGCCCAGAAACGAGGTACCACCTGTTGATCCCATTAGAATTCAAATCGCAGACCCGATTGACGCTAATTCACATATGGCTATCGATGCAACCTTGCCTACCGACCCCGAAAATAGCGTTCGTGGTGGAGCCCGATCGGCAACTCAAAACACTCAAAATGTTGAAGAAGACGGGATTAGTCTATGACTGATCTTTGAAATGCTGCAGTCTTAACAGATGGCAATAACTCAATTACAGAACCAAAGTCGTGCACCAAGCAGGGTTGAGTCTGATCCTCCCCGGGAAGTCAACCGCAGGGATGAACCGGTCGTATAAAGGGAAAAAGAATATGAATCTGGGTCTAACCCCGAGATCATAACGATACTCGAGGAGTTGACATAACAGATAAAATCAGGGAGAAGAAAATTGAGGCTAACGACAAAAAGGTGGAAACCTACAATTCCAGGTAGACCAAATCCCAAGAGCACCTCCGATATTGAAAGGCATGGATTCCAGAAAGTTCATGCAAAAACTGTTTCCTCATAGCGCGGCTCCAAAGACGATCGCTAAGACATTTCGTATACCTAAAATACCTAAGTATAATGGAACGACTGACCCTAACGAACACGTAACCTCTTATACATGTGCTATCAAAGGGAATGACTTGGAAGACGATGAGATCAAGTCTGTTCTGTTGAAACAATTTTGGGAGACCCTGTCAAAGGGAGCTATGATATGGTATCACTACTTACATCCTAATTCTATTGACTCATTTGCTATGCTTGCAGACTCTTTCGTAAAAGCACACGTTGGTGCCATCAAGGTCGAGACTAGGAAATCAGACCTTTTCAAAGTCAAACAGAAGGATAACGAGATGCTCAGAGAGTTCGTGTGCCGGTTTCAAATGGAACGAATGGATATGACGCATGTCGCTGATGATTGGGATATTCAAGCTTTCACTCAGGGATTCAATATTTGAATCTCGGTGGCTTCACAGCAGCTACAGTAGAACCTGATAGAATTCTCGTTCATTACATGGGCCAACGTACATAATCGATATCAATAAAAAATCAGAGTCGAAGATGATCAACTCGGGCCCCCTTAGGGGTATGCCTATCCCATTAGAACCCTCGAGAGAGTCAAGAGAAATATTGATCATGAATCGAGGCCACACCGGGATCGGTATCAGTCATATAATGGAGATTGGAGAAGCAGCAGGTCTGGGCAGAACTCCATGAGGAACGAAAAGAGAAATGACCGAGGTCAAGGCAACTGGGAACTCATGACCAAAAATGGCTTCGACATGTCCGTTGGGCCTAAAGAAGCACCGAGGCTATCAAAATACAACTTTAATGTCGATGTTGCCGCCATTGTATCAGCTATTGGGCGTATCAAAGATACCAATCTGCCTTGACCTCTACAGGTTAAATGTGTGTTAATTGATCCAAGTAGATCATCCAACATCATTCGATCAAGGGTCGTGGAGAAGCTCGGTCTACAAGACCAAATCATTCCTATAGTTTGAGTTCTAAACGGATTCAATATGGCATGTGAGACCACTACGGGAGAAATAACGTTACCAATAAACACCACCGAGACTATCCTAGAGACTAAATTTTATGTGATCGAAGGAGACATGAGGTACAATGCTTTATTTGGGAGGCCATGGATCCACAACATCAGGGTGGTGCCCCCGACACTATATCAGGCACTGAAATTCCCAACACCTGGCGGAGTCAAAACAGTCTACGGTGAAAAACTGGCTACAAAGGAAATCTTCGCGGTCGAGAAGGTGATACCGGCATCTGCAATCTCAACACCGAAGGATCCGAACCATATGGTCGGAAACGGGGCCAAACCGATACCATCCTTGGTAGATTCAGACAAACAAAAAGAAGTCGAGGGAATTCCCATATCTTTTATAGCCCCCGATGATTCCGCCACTAAATCGATGGTGGAGAAGCTGGAATAAGTCATATTGTGAGAATGCTTGCCTGATCGAAAGGTATACCTGGGCACGGGGTTAAGCTCCGAGCTCAGGAAAAACACATTCAATTTCTTATAACTAACGAAGATTGTTTCGTTTGGTCCTACCTTGACATGACAGGGATCCCACCAGAGATAACCACTCACAAGATAAGCCTGGACACGAAGTTTCTCCCGGTCAAACAGAAGAGGAGACCCCAGTCCGAGATCAAGCATACTTTCATTACGGACGAGGTATCTAAACTTCTTAAAATAGGGTCTATTCAGGAGGTTAAATACCCGTATTGGTTAGCAAACGTAGTGGTAGTCCTTAAAAAGGGGAATAAATTAAGAATGTATGTAGACTACAAAGATTTGAATAAGGCATGTCCCAAAGACTCCTTTCCTTTGCCCAACATTGACCGTATGATTGATGCAACGGACGGACACAAGCTCCTCAGTTTTCTCGATGCCTATTCCGGGTACAACCAAATGCGGATGGACCCGGGTGATGAGGAAAACACTTCCTTCATCACTAAATACGGCGCATACTGTTATAACGTAATGTCGTTTGGATTAAAAAATGTTGGTGCCACATACCAATGCCTAGTAAATCGGATGTTCGAGGAACAAATAGAAAAATCAAGGGATGTTTACGTTTACGACATGTTAGTTAAGTCCCTGCGAGTAGAGGAGCATTTAAAACATTTGTAGGAAACCCTTAGCATACTGAAGCAATACAATATGAAGCTGAACCCAGAACAATATGCGTTTGGAGTTGCGTCGGGTAAGTGCCTCGGATGCATGGTATCCAATCGGGGAATCGAGATCAATCCCTATAAGATCAAAGCCATCAAAGATATCACGGTCGTGGACAACGTGAAGGTCGTGCAAAGGTTAACTGAGTGCATAGCCGCCCTGGGGCGATTCATTTTGAGGTAATCCGACAAGAGCCATCGATTCTTTGCACTATTGAAGAAGCAGAATATCTTCTCGTGGACCCCGGAATACTAACGATCTTTGGAGGAACTCAAGAGGTACTTATCAAGCTCGCCGCTGCTTCACACACCAAAGACATATGAACAACTGTACTTGTACTTGGCGGTCTCGGAGATGGCAGTAATTGAAGTCCTAGTTCGGGAAGAGCAAGGTACGCAATTTCCAATTTACTATGTTAGTAAGACCTTAGGTGAGGCCAAAACTAGGTACCCTCACCTAGAAAAACTGGCGCTTGCTTTGCTAAGCGCCTCTAGGAAGCTAAAACCATACTTCCAGTGTCACCCCATATATGTCGTAACAACTTACCCATTGAGGAATGTTATGCATAATCCTAAACTCTCGGGCCGATTGGCCAAATGTGCTGTAGAAATAAGTGGGTACGATATTGAGTACCAACCTCGGACCGCCATTAAGTCTCAAGTTTTGGCAAACTTTGTAGCCGACTTTATGCCGGCCCTAATACCCGAGGTCAAAAGAGAGTTATTGGTTAACCCGGGAACTTCCTCGGGAACCTGGACCCTCTTACAAACGGCATATCAAACGCAAAAGGGTCCGGACTTGGCATTGTACTAAATCCACCAACAAGTAATATAATTAGACAATCTATTAAGACTGAAATTGACTAACAACGAGGCCGAATATGAGGCCATGATTGCAGGCCTTCAACTAGCCAAAAGCATGGGGCAGAGGTGATCGAAGCCAAGTGTGACTCCCTTCTTGTGGTAAACCAAGTTAATAGAACATTAGAGGTTAGAGAAGAACGAATACAAATATATTTGGACAAGTCATAGGTGACATTACATCGGTTCAAATAATGGACTTTGCAACATGTACCTCGGGATCGAAATGCCGAGGCTGATGCCCTCGCTAACTTAGGGTCATCGGTCGAAGATGACAAATTCAACTCGGGAGAAGTCATACAACTTATGAGATCAGTGATGGAAGAAGGCCACACCGAGATCAACCCAACGAGCCTAACTTGGGACGGGAGGAATAAGTACGTGGAATATCTCAAGACCGGTAAACTGCCCTTGGACCCAAAAGAATCAAGGGCCCTGCGTACAAAGGCAACCCGATTTAGCTTGTCCGAAGACGGAACCCTGTTCAGAAGAACATTCAATGGCCCGCTTGCAATATGTCTTGGGTCGTGGATATTGAGTTCGTTTTGAGGGAAATCCATGAAGGTACTTGTAATAACCACTCGGGCGCCGAATCGCTGGTTCGAAAAATAGTCAGAGCCGGTTATTACTGGATCGACATGGAAAAAGATGCAAAGGAGTTCATTCGGAAATGTGATAAATGTCAAAGCCATGCTCCGATGATTCATCAACCTGGGGAACTATTGCATTCGATTTTGTCACCATGGTCATTCATAAAGTGGGGAATGGACATCGTTGGCCCCCTTCCATGGGCACCTGGTAAGGCTCAATTTATATTGTTTATGACTGACTATTTTTCTAAATGGGTGGAATCCCAGGTGTACGAGAAGGTCAGGAAGAAGGAAGTCATCGATTTCATTTGGGACCACATCATATGCCGATTCGGAATGCCGGGCGAGATTGTATGAGATAATGGGAAACAATTCATCGGAAGTAAAGTAACCAAATTCCTTTAAGACCACAAGATCAAAAGGATCCTATCAACACCTTATAACCCTAGTGGGAATAGACAAGCTAAATCTACCAACAAAAATATGCTCCAAACCTCAAAAAGAGGTTAACCGATGCCAAAGTAAAATGGAAGGAAGTATTATCCGAAGTCCTATGGGCATACCGTACGACCTCGAAGTCCAGTACCTGGGCTACCCTGTTTTCTTTGGTTTATGGCGTTGAAGCTTTGATACCGGTCGAGGTCGGAGAACCAAGTATCATACTCCAATATGCAACAAAGGAATCAAATGATGAGGTTATGAGTACGATCCTGGAGCTATTATATGAAAGGCGGGAAGCTGCTCTTGTCCGGTTGGCCGCCCAAAAATAACGGATCGAAAGGTATTATAATCGAAGGGCCAACCTTAGACACTTCAAAACCGGAGACTTGGTATTAAGAAAGGTCACACTGGGCACCCGGAATCTGAACGAAGGGAAATTGGGACCGAACTGGGAAGGACCGTACCAAATTATCGAGATCACCAGAAAGGTATCCTACAAACTCGGAAAACTGAGGGCCAAGAAACTACCGAACAACTGGAATATAACTCACTTGAAGCGATATTACTGCTAAAGTATGACCTTGTTCTTTATTTTATTTATATTTTAGACTAACGCTTGCAGGTAGCCAACAAGGGACGATACGAAATTTGAAGTCTGAAAGCACGCGTTGCACTCTTTTTCCCTTGAACCGGTTTTGTCCCAAATGGGTTTTACGGCAAGTTTTTTAATGAGACAACAAGTAAATCATGCTAACTTAGAATCAAAGGCTGGTAACGAACCGGTGAAGATGATCACAACAGCATTCGAGGCCTCTCTTTGATCAACCCTGAACACTGGGGGGCGTTACCCTCTGATATCGAAGGGTCTCGATCGATAGGATTCAATGTAAGGGCCAAGTGGTCAAATGAATCGAGCTCACATAGACTGCTCGAACCCTAACACAAAGCTTGTACACATGTATTACTATTATGCACAAGAATAAAGAGAAGTCTCTTCCTTGCAAACATCTCTTCCTTTTAAAATATTCTTTGCATTTCTTAAGGAATTCCCTACTCACGATCCCATAAAGGTTTTGATCCCAAGGTCCGCCTTAATCCGAGTTCGAACAGTCACTCGGGGACTATCGTTCGAAAAACAAACTCAGACGGTCCAAGCTATTAGACCTCGGGAATAAAACCTATAAGGCAACCCCCGAATTTCAAAGGCCACTGCCGCACCCACTCGGGGAATGTTATATTAGGCAAGCCCGTATAACTCGGAAAATCAAGCCCACTAGGAGACACCCGAACTAAAAAGGCTACGGCTATTTTAACATGGCTCAGAGACATTCAAGACCCGTAACAAAAATAAGGCCTTCAAAAGACAATTTATAACTGGTTCTGAAGGCTACCCTCGACAAACTAAAATATAAATTACTTACTTTGGGAGAAAGTTTTCGGTAACACCAAACTCCCAGGATGCCTTAAAACAAATGTCACGACCCAAACTGATGGGCCGCGATGGGCACCCGATACCTTACTCAACTGAGTACCAATGTAACGTATCTTTCGTATCATACTATCATAGATAAATGAGACGGAGAGGCTTTCGTGAGATAAGTAGAATAAAATATGAGGAAACACTCAACATTGGACTACCCAACATGTACTACAAACTTATACATATGACATATATGCCTATAAGCCGAAAATGATCACTAGTACACTGAACATAGGCCAACAAGACCGTACAATCTTTCACGTACATGACATATGTCTACAAGCCTCTAAGAGTAGATAAATACCACAAAGATCGGGACAGGTCCCCGTCATACCAAACAATACACGTCCAAATCATACTGACCAAACAAGCAACTCCGAAGTAAGTGGAGCACACCAGCATCTCCCACTGAGCTGATAGCCTACTTGAAAGACTCTCGACCTGTCTATCGGGGCCTATGGGAATGAAACGCAGCATCCCCAAACAAAATGGACATTAGTACAAATAATGTATTGAGTATGTAAGGCATGAAAAATCAGTACATAAAACACATATATGAAACATGGAATAAACAATTCCGCCTGTAAGTCTAAATAACTTTGTAAATCTTGAAACATTTATAATGTCATGCACATGCATATAAATATTGTGTCGTGCATAGGTATAGGTGTACATAACATCATCAAGCCTCTGAGGGCATCCCATCATATCATCTCGGCCACTGTGGGCAAAATCATCAACATATACCGGTTGATCAGGTGGTGGTGCGTATATAAAGTCGTAACCTTTTTCCATATCCCATATACATATAATATACATATATACGCGTATATAACGACATCTGGTCATGGGTCAATGTAAATGAATGCAATGCATTAGAAGTACGTCAATAGAATTTTTCGGAACCATTATGCCTCTGATCAATGTCATGAAATAAACTTTATCAACTTACGTATTTTCTAAGACCCATGAATATATGATAGAATAATAAGACACATGAGGAATCAAGAATATAGACACCCGTTGTATTTCTATGAATAGAGTCATTTATGAAAGTTGCTTATTTTGCTCGTTTCATTTGTATCATTTGGATCATGCCAAAAGGAAAGAAGGGATAGCCTTAACATACCTAAGTCGATTCTCTTGACAATCCCTATAACCCCCGTCTTTTGTGAAAAACGTGTAATGGCGAATCGAAGTAGGAAAGAATTCGTATAATATTCTTGAGAAAGATTGCATTGTATTCCTTAAAATTGCAAAATCTCACGCTATATTGTGTTAAATGGTCTTCGTATGAAATGTTTTGAAACAACTACGTTGCTATTGCAATTCATTATCCTTTCTGAAGCTTTCCTTCTTAATTTGTCGGAAATACATAGCAGCGTGGAAAAGGGATATTTAGTGCTCGACTCCAAAAAATATAGTTTTCCCTATGCTTTCCACAAGACTATTACTTATCAGCAGCTTAAGTAAAATTAATATACTATTGAATTGTGAAGATGAGGGCCATTTATTTTGGGTGGATAAAAAAGGTTATCTGTAACCTTTAGGTGTGTGCCCCACTATAAGACTTGGCCACCAAAATCCCCTCAAGTTTTTGCACCTAATTACATGAGTAAAGAGTCACTAATTGACTCAAGACTTTTCTGCCACATTAAAGTTCCATAGGCTTATCCAAAGATTTTAACTAATTATCCACCGATTCTTAATTAGCTTGTTAATTTTCCCACTAATCAATTATTCACATAATTAAAAATTATCTTAATTTACTTAAAATATTATTCATTTTTAGTATACCTTATACACCTCACTATCATGGTCATGTGTTAACTTGTATGGCACTAGTCCATAAATACCGGGTATTATAGCTTAGACAGTATTTTATCCAAAATTGCCAAACTTCGACAAAACTCATTTATTTGATTTGCTTACCCTCTCACCTTCATGAATTTACTTATCACTTGTTTGAAATAGCGTAATACTTATAATTTCAAAATAATCTCATTCCCGAGCTTACATCGATTAACTTACGACCGGACTTTAACGTACGAAAATGTGGGATGTTACATCTCATTTTCGAGCTTTCATCAATTTATTTTTGGCGTAATTTCACTTACGAAAATATGGGGTGTAACAGCATTCCCCCTTTGGAACATTCGTTCTCGAATGTCGACTGATGCACTTATCATTTTCATAACATATGTCTTTCAAATACTTTAGTACTCTTCTTGCCATCTCGACAACTGTTATGTGAATAATTTCAAATGCCAGGGCATTCCCCCCTTTATGTCTCTTCCTCGCCCCACGACTTGTGGTCGGAATCTTTCCAATCTCGTAACTGTACCTACCTTCTATCATGCATCTTGTACGACTCTGACCTTGTAAATGTGCCTATGTGACTCTTCTCTCCTTTTTCCTCCAGCTTTCAGCCAATCTCTAGGCCTCACTTCATAAACATATACAGAGCTTGACAAGATGTCCTTCAGGGCATCTATAAGTATACTGAAGTTCTTCGCTCGATACTTTATTGGACTTACGGATATTGCTATATCTTATTTCATAGACCCGGTTATCCATCCGTATGACTTTACTGCATTTAGGTAGGTCATACTATACCATAACTCTTACTTCGATTTATTGTTACTCAGGTCTGCTATCAAACTCCAGGTTACTCTCGTTGCTTATCCTATATGTATAAATCTAAGTCCTTCAATGCTTCTTCATTACTATTCATCTTAAGAATGATGGCCTAATCTCATCTCATACTTTGTAACTTTTATCTATCCATTGTTGATTCACCTCAATGTTGATCTATAATCTACCACTGATAACTTGACCTCTTACGTAACATTGCTGCTAGGGCTCACGTCTCATCAGGGAACATTTGAAATGATTAGACCAATCTACTTGGGGAGATACCATGCTTCCATAACTATATTTTATAGCATCCCAATGTGATTCACCTTGCATGGGTATTTAATCATGTACAATTCATGAAATCCCCCTTGGTTACGTGGGTATAACCATATTTCATACAATTCATTACTCAATCGAAGGACCAAACGTCATCTTTCATTTATCATAATTACACCCTCATTCTACTACTAGGGTAGCATTCCATCTCTTCTAAATGCTATTAGTCTTAGACTCCCTTGAGTTCATTCAGGCTATACTGAGCTTTCGATAACTTAGAGAAATCATTAACTCTTTTATTTTCATGGGCTTAATCCTGAGGACTTATTCATTCTCACTCGCCTTTTTTTATCCCTACTCCTGTCTTCCTAAACCCTTGTCGCTTTACCATACTTTAGCTTGCAACCTACACATATCTATTTATATTACTCGCAACCTCCCTAGAAGTTGCTTGCATCATAGATTTTCTTATGTCATCCTGGAACATTAAGTGAGACATCATATCGTCTCTAACTCTTTTTTACTCTCTTAATTACGCTTTTCGATACCTAAAAACTATAGGGTGGAAGATATTCCACTGACGATGCTGCTATCATTCTTGGATACTGAATCCCAGCGTTTCTAGCCTTCTATCTAAAGTATGGACCATTCACAACCTTCTAGACTTGAGAATCTTGTTCGTTTTTCACTTTTACCTTACTTACCTTAAAATATCGCCTCACATTCTTCTATCTCTTTCATGACCTCCCTTCCACATAGGTATAATTCACATCCACAACTTGAAGCTCTATTATAATACTTGCACCTCTGGTGCATACACAATCCGGTGAGAGTTTCATACAGACTTCTTATGATGATGGTACTCTTCTAACTAGCTTTATCATAGAGCCGTTATAGAATATGGATACTGTACTATCTCTCGTGTACCTCTGATATTTAAGAGTGATCCTGTAATTTTCTCAATCACGAGGTCTATAATTTTCTTGGTCCAATAATCAGACTCCTGATTTACTTAGTTGATGTAACTCTTTAGTTTCCTCAGCTAGTCTTTCGTTGTAGTACTTAGGGAAGACCCTCTGACTCTTGTAAAGTTGCGAGCTTATTACATCATAGTCCCGATAGAATCTTTGATATCCTTCCTCGCCTATAATTATCCATAATTACTTACCTCCATGCCCTTGTGCTTGTAGGGTTGCTTTCGAACTGATATTTTGACTGTCTTCCCAGTGGCACTCTCTTTTATTTCCATAACACTCATACGGTCCATTTAACTACCCCAACTCCTATCTGAATATTTCTCAAGAGTCACGATGTCATATCTGCGAGACTGAATTCCGCATGTTGGGGTTCATTATGTTCATCTTGCACGATCTGTTGATTTGTCTGTATCCTCTTGTCTAACCATAACTAGGCTCTTCCTGGATCAACTACTAACTATTTGTTGGCCCATTCTCATATCAATATTCCGCGTGATCATTCTTGGGTTATTTCTTTTGTCTTAACTTACTTCTCGCACTGGCTCCTTATCTATCAATAACATCTCGAGCAGGAACCCTTACTTCTTCTCCTTGACGTCGTGTTTGTATAATGTTCTGGAATTGTAGCATATCAGTAGGATTTGAATAAGTGCAATCTCATCCCTTTCTCATTTTTATCGCATTCTTCCTTTATCATTCCATAGTTACTAGAACCACTTAATTCTGACTTAATGCCACATCACTCCATATTCCCCCTTTTAGGGGAGTACTAAGATTTAGTGCTACAATGATCTACGTATAGATGTTTTAATTCTTCATCTTTGGCATCTTTCCACATCATCGATGATCCTTACTCGCCTCGTGGTAATCCTTTTGTACCAAGGATGACAAATTTCCTTAATCGCGAGGGTGACACTTAGTATAACTGGCACATACAGTCCCTTAAGCTTAACTTTGCTCATATTGCTTGTTTTAGGGAAGAATCTTCCCGAATGACCATTCTCTGAATTTCTCATGAATCTTACTTTGTTGTCCATTCTATTATCGCCGGACAAAGTCTGAAATTCTCATGATGTCAACCATTATGAAATCACTCAGTCCCTAATTCATGTTTAGTTTATCTTGTTCACCAATCCATACTGATTTTTATTACTTAGGGTCTAACTTTTTCTTCTGGTAATCGCATTAGAGTCATGAAATTATTTCTCGAAATGAGGATATGACTTTATGGCATATACTGTTTTGTTATCTCAAGGCATGTCACCTCTCGTCTTTTCCTTCACTTGACTATAGACTCTGTAATACTCTTATCATTTTGGTCTATCGTTGTCATCCATGTATCACATCTTACTCATAATGCTTCATTAACTCTCTTATTATTTCCCACTAACATTTATATCTATCACTTTATTCTGAAAACGCGAACAAGACTTTCTTTTTCTTTTAGCTCCCCTTGCTCCATCTACTGGCTCTTCGGGTTGCCTAACATTCTTTCTCTACTAGGGACGGGAACCACACATGTAATATTTATCCCTTCAAGGCTTCCGGTGCCTATCTTTGTAGTACTCATATCTAGCTGTACTATTTTAGAGTGCACCATCTGGGTGTCTCACAAGGAGATCTATTACCACATTTGTGCTATCCTTCGGAAGTATCAACTAATGCTAACAATCCATGCACCATTTTGGGTTACTTTAATCCTAACTTGATCCTGATATCCCATCCTTCTCTTAAACTATATCTATCAGCTCCCATAGGGCATAACTGAGATGGGTGTGGCCAATTATACATACCTCTGTTACTATTCAAGGTAACTCAAAATGCTATATTTCTCTTCCTGAATTGTAAATACCGATAATCTTCTTTAACTGGGTTCCTCGTACCCTTCTTCACCTTGCTTCTTTTACTCATTGAAGCTTGTATCTACCTTCTGAATCTCCCGTTGCTTTCTACCATATGGGTGAATAGATATTCATGCCTTAGGGATCATTTTCCAGAAGCTCACACATCTTAGTATACGCATGATCTGCTGCAGGCCTTACATTTACTCATCATAAGCATCATGAAAAAGCGGGTTCCTCTGACTCAACTCTTCCACAGCCATATGCAACCTCTTACCGACTGTCTTTCTGGATGTAGGTATCATCGTATTATGAATAAGATAGAGTTTAGAAAATTGAATTCTTACAATTGAGATCTACCACACGATCTAGAGTAAGAAGGAAGAGTGATAGTCTTAAATGCCCTGTAGCCTCCTGCTTATAAGTGTGGTGCATAACACACTCATAAACAAGACTCTACTAGGCACGAATTGTAGACTCCCAAGGACAGAACTTCTCTGATATCACTTTTGTCATGACCCAAACCGATGGGCCGCAACGGGCACCTAATACCTTACTCAATCGAGTACTAACGTAACATATCTTTCGTACCATACTATCATAGATAAATGAGCCGAAGAGGCTGTCGTGAGATAAGTAGAATAAAACATGAGAACACACTCAACATTGGACGACCCAACATGTACTACAAACTTATACATATGACATACGGGCCTATAAGGCCAAAATGATCACTCGTACACTAAATATAGGACGACAAGTACATACAATCTTTCACATATATAACATATGTCTACAAGCTTCTAAGAGTATATAAAAACCACAAAGGTCGGGACAGGGCCCCGCCATACCAAACAATACACGTCCAAATTATACTAACCAAACAAGCAACTCCGGAGCAAATGGAGCGCACCAACATCTTCCGCTGAGCTGATAGCCTACTTGGAGGACCCTCGACCTGTCTATCGGTACCTACGTGCATGAAACGCAGTGTCCCCAGACAAAATAGATATCAGTACAAATAATATACTGAGTATGAAAGACATAAAAATCAGTACATAAAAGACATAGATGAAACATTGAATAAAGAATTTCGCCCGTAAGTCTAAATAAGTTTGTAAATAGTGAAACATTTATAATGTCATGCACATGCGTATAAATATCGTGTCATGAATAGGTATAGGTGTACATGACATCATCAAGCCTCTTAGGGCATCCCATCATATCATCTCGGCTACTGCGGGCGGTAAAATCATCAACATATACCAACTGATCAGGTGGTGGTGCGTATATGATGCTGTAACCTTTTTTCATATCCCATATACATATATATATATATATATATATATATATATACACGTATATAACGACATCTGGTCATGGGTCAATGTAAATGAATGCAATGCATTAGAAGTACTTTAATAAAAATTTCTCGGAATGTCATAAGACCATTATGCCTCTGATTAATGTCACAAAATAAACTTTATCAAATTACGTATTTTCTGAGATCCATGAACAGATAATAGAATAATAATACACATGGGGAATCAAGAATATAGACACCCCTTGTATTTCTATGAATAGAGTCATTTATGAAAGTTGCGTATTTTGCTCGTTTCATTTGTATCATTTGGATCATGCCAAAAGGAAAGAAGGGATAGCCTTAACATACCTGAGTCGATTCTCTTGGTAATCCCTCTAACCCCCGTCTTTTGTGAAAATCGTGTAACGGCAGATCGAAGTAGGGAAGAATTCGTATGATATTTTTGAGAAAGATTGTACCATATTTCTTAAAATTGCAAAATCTCACGATTGTGTTAAATGGTCTTCATGTGAAATTCTTTGAAACAACTACGTTGCTATTGCAATTCATTATCCTTGCTGAAGCTTTCCTTCTTAATTTGTCGGAAATCCATAGCAGCGTGGAAAAGGGATATTTAGTGCCCGGCTCCAAAAATTGGAGTTTGCCCTATGATGTCCACAAGACTATTACTAATCAGTAGCTTACGTAAAATAAATATACTATTGAATTGTGAAGATGAGGGCTATTTATTTTGGGTGAATAAAAAAAAGGTTATCTCTAACCTTTAGGTGTGGCCCCACTATAAGACTTGGCCACCAAAATCCCCTCAAGTTTTTCCACCTAATTACATGAGTAAAGAGTCACTAATTAAATAAAGACTTTTTTGCCAAGTTAAAGTTCCATAGGCTTATCCAAAGATTTTAACTAATTATCCACCAATTCTTAATTAACTTGTTAATTCTCCCACTAACCAATTATCCATATAATTAAGAATTATCTCAATTTACTTAAAATATTATTCATTTTTAGTATACCTTATACACCTCACTTTCGTGGTCATGTGTTACCTTGTATGACACTACTCCATAAATATCGGGTATTATAGCTTGACCATATTTTATCCCAAATTGCAAAACTTCGACAAAACGCATTTCTTCGATTCACTTACCCTCTCACATTCACGAATTTACTTATCACTTATTTAAAATAGCGTAATACGTATAATTTAAAAATAATCTCATTCCCGAGCTTACGTCGATTAACTTACGACGAAACTTTAACGTATAAAAATGCGGGATGTAATATCTCATTTCTGAGCTTTCATCAATTTATTTATGGAGTACTTTCACGTATGAAAATATGGGGTGTAACAACAAAAAAATGTAAAGGCAAGGTTGTTTGAACCTTCGAACATATCCTAATTATTTCATGATAAGGCATCTCGATCTTTGTGAATACAAATAATAAAGCAAAGGAAAAAATTCGA
The DNA here is from genome assembly GCA_000715115.1 of Nicotiana otophora. NCBI lineage: Eukaryota > Viridiplantae > Streptophyta > Magnoliopsida > Solanales > Solanaceae > Nicotiana > Nicotiana otophora. Next base: position 36,296 of record AWOL01S0114478.1, read on the forward strand.
AAGTTGTGAAAGGGAAAGAAATCCTAATATATTCATATCCATAATTCATTTTATAAGGGCCAAATAGCCTCGATACAGAACTTTACAACGGCCAAACGACCTCAAAAGGCAAAAGACAAAAACGTCTAAAAGGATCCTAAGTGTCCTAGACTTCGTTGGGGGCCGCATCATCGCTTTATGGGTCTCTGCCACCTTTAGACTCACCCGAATCTTCAGCCCCCTCGGAATCTTCTCCTTGGGATAAGTTAGCTTCCTGGCCTTGGCTTCGAATACCTTGACATTCTCAGTTTCAGCCAACAGGTCAAAACTCATAGCATGAACTCCCTTTAAGGCCTCCCTTCGGGATTTCCACTTCATATACTCCACCATATTTCTCACTTGGTCCTGATCCGCCTCGGTATAGGCCTTGTGTTGGGCCACCTTCTCATCGTCCTCAGCCTTTACAACGGCAACCTCCGACTTCGCCGCCTCAAGTTCCTTGGCCATGTTTTCTTGATCGGAGACCACAGAGCTCAACTGAGTCTGGAGCTCCTCGATCTTTTTGGCATGTACCAAGGCCTTTTCCTTTATAGATCAGAGCTGGACCTTAGTCGAAGCTAATTATGCTCGGGCAGTCTCCTTTTCTAAGGCCAGGCGGTCCATGTTTCTCTTCCATTCTTCGGCCTCAGCCTTCACAATATCCACCTCCGCTTGGAGTTGCTCGATCTGGTCAAGTTTCTTTTGAACCTGTTGGGTTTGGATCATTAGCCACTATGTCTGACTCACCATCACTAACTTCAAATACTCTTCTTACTTGCTCGAGCAGGTCGGCATGCTCCTTCAAAGCCGTTTCTAGGTCAGCCTGGAGATTCTCACTGAGAAGCTTCTAAGCATCCCTCTTCTAAGTAAGCTCCCGAGTCTCGGCCTCATGATGGTTTAACTTTTCCCGATATCGTAGAAAAGTTTCATGATGAAGCACCGAGGCCTGCAAACACAAAGAGAAATGTTACGATTGTTTGCAACTTAATCTAAGTATATAATAAAGAGGCATTCGAAGTTACCTGATTTAACGCATGTTGAGCTTCGTTGTACAGGCACAACGCTTCCACGTCGTTCATCTTGGCCTGATCCTCTTCGGTCGCAAAACACCGAAGATACCTGGAAACCCCTACGGGGGCAAAACGAACTCGGGAATCCTCCGGGATAGACATAATGATTGACCGCTTCCGGTCAGGATCTGCACTTAGAGCTGGGAGTCAGTCTACTAATCTCAGACTTAAAGAAGGCCAGCTGACTCTTGAAGATGGTATCTTCTTTGGTACCGGTATTTCACCCAACCTGATGACGTCCCCCGAGACGGTAGAATCTAAGCCATCAAAGAAGTTATTGAAAGAATATGACGCCCCTTGAGGTCCCTCATTTGGGCATCCTTTCAGCATCTAGGCCTCGTTGATCATGGAGTCAGTGAATGAAGGTGACCCGGAGAGATCAATCATGCCAAGTACGTCCTTTGGAACATTTTCCTCTGCCCGAGAAGTACCGGTCATGGTTTCTTTGTCGACCTCCCTAGCTCGGGGCAAAATGACCTCGTCCCTCCCCGGTTCGGAGGCCTCGGCCACTACCTCTTCATTGACCACCTTGGATTGAGGCAGTTCGGTACCGCTTCTCATGCGAGTCATCAGCTCGGAAGCTTTTTCTTCTTCAGACTTGTCCCTTAGTCGATTGAGTGAGTCCGATGAGATCCCTCGAGTGCTGGTACTTTCCTTGGATTTGCACACCGGCCTCTATTTCGGTCTTTCTTCTCCGAGTTCGGAGAACTCAAATACCCTTTTATTTTCTTCTTTTTATCCTGTCTCGGAATAGTGACGAGCGCAAAACATACACTTAAATTATGCTCGCTAGTCAAAGATAGTATAGTATAATATCGTGTCCACAGGGATTGGATTTAAATAATGTTCTCGTAGTCTGTAGCTTGATTGCTATCCAGGAGGATCAACAATGGATATTTCTATGATTTCTAACTACAATTAACTAAGAACCTAAAGCTATTGACTAATGACAATCGCAACAAAGGTAAGGAAGGAAGTTATCAATGGGAGAAAATAGGGATTGATAGGATAGGTGCAAGTTAATTGTTCGAGATCTAACTCTAGATAATTTACTTCTAATGTTCAAGTGAGTTTTTCGAATTCACTTAATTATCAATACAATTGTTTAGTAGAAACTCCTCTCTCGATTAAGTCTCAACCTCACAATATGAACCAATTTAAGCTCTGTGAAGATATGCAAGAATGCGTAATGGATTGATCTTTAGGAGAACATCTCTCGATTATCCTCCTAACTTGATTTAATCGATGATTCAACTAGCCTCTTTCGATTACTTAGAAGAATCTATGAACTCAGCCAATAATATAATGCAAAGTTATCATAAATTATACCTTTTTTCAATTACAAGAACAAGTGAATATAGATAAAATAATTAAATCTTCCAAAAACGATTCAAATACATAAAAATAGAGTTATAATCCACAAACAATCACTAATACACCAAATCCATCAAAACCCAAAAGAATCTACTCCATAGACATGGAGAAGTTCTTCACAAATGTAATTAAAGTATAGGAAAACATAGATTCAATCCAAACCCGGATCTTGCGTGAGGAAGGAATGATGAAATCCTTGTGCTTATATTTTTCCAACTCCTCCATAGCCTCCTTAGGTCGAATATCTGTCAAAAGTACATCTAAAATTGTGTTTTGGTATATTTAAGCACCCCCTCCCCCCCCCCCCCCCGAAACAAACCCCGGATGAAACTACCCTTTTTGTGCGGAAATGGAAAGTCACTCTAACATTTTTGTGCTACCACGTCGCGCCCCACACATCGCCATGTAGCGCGCCTGTAGAGAATTCCAGAACACTTTGAAAAATGAATCCTGGCCACATTTTGCACTGCCGCGACGCGCAGTGGACAAAAGTAGAGGGTTGTTCATTTTGGCCTAAAGAAAAGTGTGACATCACGTTATTGTTCCCTTTGTATTTGTTTGAATTGCTCAAAAGTTTGGCATGTTGGCAGACACAAAATATCTTGCCAACTTTTAATTTGCAATTCATTATTACCTCCACTCATGTTTTCCATTCTTATTTATTTTAATTTTTAAATACATACTCAATTCTCGACCCAAGACTCGATCCCGGCTTAATTGCTTGGGTTTCTACTCAAATTTCAAAGCTCCAAATAGCTCGAATTAGCTCCACAACATCTACATAACTCGGAATCACTCCTACAAAACATAAAACACACAATAAGTACAAAAATACTACTAATTAAAGATTAACATAAGTAAAGTACAGTGAATTAGAGTGCAATAAGCGACTAAAATATGAGATTATAGCCTACCATCAAGTAGATGGTTCAGGGAGGATGTCTTCATTACCGGACGGAGGCCTCATTACAGCATCTTTGTGAAGACATGCAAATGAAAAAGAAGTGAGAACGAATGCAGCAGGAAAACTAAGTGGTATCCACTCGGGAGAGGAACCTCACCGTGGGAACGGGCCTCCCACCGGCCCTTCGAAAGTCCGCGCCACGCGCGCTCGGAATATGACTTCTGCGGCACGATGCCCTCGACCCACTCCTTGAGTCGAGGAACTGCATCTGGCATCTGAGCAATAGTTGCACCACCACAAAACATCGATAAGAAGGGAGGAAAAGGAAATGCGATAAATAAAATCTTAAAGGCAAGGTTATACTTACGTTTCATGTTCAATTTCTCAAGAAATGGCATATCATCGGCCAGGATTAAATCTGAGGTCTTTACTCGAACGAACCTACCCAATCAACCTCAGTCCCGATCCTCGTCGATGCGCGAGAATGGGGCCTTAGTAGCCTGACGGGCAAGTTTTAGTAATCCCCCTCGATAGAGTCGGGGACTGTACAGACGCATGAGATGATCTATGGTGAAGGGACAACCCCTCAAATTTTTTACGAAGAAGCGAAGGAGAATTACTATCCTCCAGAAAGAGGGATGAATTTGACCGAGGGTCACCTCGTACCTCTAACAGAAGGCGATGATGACCGGATCCAAGGGGCGCAATGTAAAGGGATAAGTGTAAACACTTAAATAACCCTCCACGTAGGTAGTAATCGCTTCCTCGAGCATAGGCACCACCACATGCTTACCAACCCAGTTGCAATCCTCCTTCACCTTGGAGAGGAAACTACCGGTGATTTAGCATATATATCTCGAGACCGGCTCGCATCGACCCGGTACCGAGGAGGTTTTCTCGACCTTGAAATCAGCACCGGTCGGGCACCCCACAGGAACGAACATCTTCAAGGGGGGCTCCGGTGCCATTTCCTCAATAGCGGCAGACGAAACATTTTCTTCTTCGGCCGGTCGCGAGGCAGAGGGAGTTTCTTTTTGGGGAGCGGACTTTGAGTTCTTCGCCATTTTTTTGGAAAATTAAGGAAAAAGTGGAAGTTAAAAGAATATGCTTGATAATTTGGGATAAAGAATAGAAGTTCTTATAAAGGGATTTCAAAATAATCAGAAAATTAATTTTTGGGAATATTGAGATTTCTAAGGTACAAGGGTAGAAGGTTTGAAAGTAAAGTTTGAATGAGCTAATGAGGGGGTATTTATAGTTTGTCAGCGACTGTTCATATCTGGGAGTGGCCGACCGGCAACTGACATGCATTTAATGCCATTAAAACTTGACTGACGAGACCTTTTGACTGTTTTGTCATTTCTGTCACAAAATATCGAGGTCAAGATCGGAAGTTCATGTCGTTTCTCGTCGTCTACTCTTAGAAAAATAAGGGGACTATCTGTATACGGTCGAAATCGAGCTCGACTACAACTTGGTAGATTTGACTTGGAACGTGGCGATCATGGACTGGAGATTAACCTCGGGTCTCATCAATCTAGAACCTGAGGTCGGAAGACCTGTCCCCGAGGAACGTTGAGTCTGGTCTCGACCTTAGTCTTGAGCGAGCTCAAAAATAACAAACGGAAAACCGAAATATCAGCGACCGGGCGGATATTACAGCGAAAATCTCGACGCATATCGGCAAGGAGCCAACAATTAGCAAATCAAGAGATTTTTACCTATAATAGAAATGTACCTAGAGGAGGACTCCTCTTCTATATAAATGAGGGTCTGATAATTCATTGCATACATTGTAACACGTATCCCAAAGCTATATACTGCTATTTCTAGTTCTTATTATCTCATCATTCTATTTCGGCATCGATTAAAGCATTTTTTACTCAAGGGTGACCAACCTTCAAGGCCAAGATTGTTCAACTTGTTGAGTTTGCATTTACTTTTGCATCATTAAGATCAATATTAATCTGATTCCTCATTTTGTATCAAGATAAATCACGTATCCTTAAAGCCACATATAAATTCAATTGTTATCCGATTTTGAGGGTAAACAACTTACTATGGTGTTCTATCTATATAAGTGACCTTATCTTGAGAATTATATATGTTATGCACTAATTTCCTTATTTCTCATTCTTCCCGTAAATTCCACGAGCCCTTGATCTGGTTGGAATGGGAAGGTATGGTCTGGCTACTATTGTTAGGATGGGGTTGTTTGGTGTGGGGGCTAATTATGAGAAGATTATACTGCAGGATCGTTAATGATGAAGGGATTGTTATACGGTTAATAATAATTGTCTATCCAGTACATGAATATTATTATGTATGAATTACCTTCTTTATTTAAGGGTTGGCTTGAATTACTTGTATTTCTATATTGCTAATACACGCAGTATTGTTTTATTTTTCTTGCACACAACTAACCAAACTCTACATTAGTTATGAAGGGATTTTTTTTTCTTATCGAATTCTGCATTAGTTGTGAGAGTACAATTCTATCTGCGAAAGTTTTTGTTTGAGATTATCTTTTTAATCGTCAACGAAACGGTACACATCTCACAAATAAAGAGACTTATCCCCTATATTATATTATCAATATAAAAGATAACTTCATTTATTTTGGTAACTAAAACAAATTATATTTACCAACTCAGTGATATGTACAACTAAAACAAAAACTGAAACTTGGACATGGGTCCCAAGTAATAGAAGCCAAAAGTTTACCTATGCCTCACTTTCTCAGTAACCCAAGGTTCTAAGGATAAAAATTCAAATCATTAAATCTCCTAGCTATCTTTGGCCTCAAACTTCCTCTATATGCCATTTCTTGCACTATCAATCTTGTGACCACTACAGGACTTCGTGCTTAGTTTGAAAGATAACTTCATTAATTTAAAAAGGTTTAAGTAATTTAAAATTATAATAATTTATATGATATAGAAACTTATACCAGCTTTTTCCTGAACAATTTGAAGATAAAAAATAATTGGTTATTAGAAGTATTAAAATAAAATTCTTAATATGGCAGCAAAAACTGTAATGTTTTTTCCACACAGCAACAAATTTATATAAGTTCTTGTCCTTGTGACATATTAACTACTTGAATTAACAAATAATTAAATGCCCCTAGAAGATGAAAACTTTAGTTTGCAAATAAGGGTTTTTATGTCTATGGAGCCAGTATCAACCAAAATATCAAAATATATAAAGATTTTCTATGTAATAATTATAGTACAAAGAGATTTATATCCTGTCACCTAAGTATCAAAATATTTATCGTCATATAAAGTTTATATACAAAATAATTGTATTAGTTATGCATGACTATTTAATTAATAATATTAACTAGTAGAGCTCAGATTGTAATTTCATTTTAAGTTTTGATTTTTAAAGGTAATTTGTTTGGTTTGGTCTGATGGTAACTATTTATCTTGTCAATTATATAGTGTGTCAATATCCTTTTTCCTTTTGCCCTTTCCGTCCCAAACTTTTCACATGGATTTCTGGTCCAAATGTTCCCAATTAAAAGAGCAAAACTTTCCACCATAATTATTCACTATCTTTTGCAAATAGAGTATATATCATGGTACTTAAATGATAAAGTGCTGTAAAATTCTGACCGAGGAACAATAATTGAGGGATTAAGAGTTAAAAAAATGTAGCAAGTGTGAATCTCAAGAAGGTTTCTGTACTCAACGCAAATATAATATACTGTAATAATAAGCAAAACAAGGCTGTATTGTTGCAGGCTTTGTTTCCTGGTAACATGCAATAAACAGCCTAGCAATCAATACCAAATAAGAAAATGAGCCAATGCCAGCATTTGATTTGTCAAACTTACTAGTATCTGCAAATCTTTGCTTGCTTTGACTTCATTGGTGGCTAACTTCACTCTTTAACCTTGAAATCATCTAAGTTTACTTCCCCAACTAATTCTGAATAGCGTGAGGTAGACCCACTGGCAAGGCATATCCTACTGAAAAGATTTTCAGTTTCTAAGTCTTGAATCCGAAATATTTGATTAAGGAGGAGGGATTCGACTATCTCACCACACCCATCGCCGGTCTCAATTAGTAATTATTTTGTTGCTTGTTAGAATATGTTGAGAGTACGTAAAAATTTTGTCCCCAGTAAAAAAAGAAATATTTGAACATAATGCTTTTTAAAAATATTTAATTCTGCCCTTCTTAACTTTGAGAGTACTGATACAATAGAAGTACCAAAGGAAAGGAATAGGAGTAAAAATGGTCACTAACATTACAATGGGTGTACTACAACAAATCAACCAATAACAATAACAATAATTTCTCAATACAAGTTGGGTTTGGCTATATGAATATCATTGTCTATATTGCTCCGATTTAGGCGAGGTGGGTTGCTCTGATGGTAAGCACCCTCCACTTCCAACCAAGAGGTTGTGAGTTCGAGTCACCCCAAGAGCAAGGCGGGGAGTTCTTGGAGGGAAGGATGCCGAGGGTCATTTGGAAACAGCCTCTCTACC